>PVIU01006937.1:0-96525 GCA_004026605.1 Ondatra zibethicus | reverse complement strand
TATTTGGTGTTCTGTATGCTTCTTGTACCCTCATAGGCATATCCATCTTTAGGTTGGGAAAGTTTTCTTCTATAATTTTGTTGAATATATTTTCTGGGCCTTTGAGCTGTGCTTCTTCTCCTTCTTCTACCCCTATTATTCTTAGATTTGGTCTTTTTATGGTGTCCCAGATTTCCTGAGTGTTTTGTGTTAAGAATTTTTTGGATTTGTTGTTTTCTTTGATCAATGAGTTTATTTTCTCTATCGTATCTTCAGCGTCTTGTATTCTGTTTGTTATACTTGTCTCTGCTGTTCCTGGTCGTTTACCCAGATTTTCCATCTCCAGCCTTCCCTTGGTTTGTGTTTTCTTCATTGTGTCCATTTCAGTTTTTATGTCTTGAACTGTTTCCATTACCTGTTTGATTGCTTTTTCTTGGTTTTCTAGGGTATCTTTGAGGAATTTATTCATTTCTTCTAACTTTTTGTTAGTTTTCTCATCCCTTTCTTCAAAGGAGCTTTTCACCTCTTCTTTAAAGGTCTCTATCACTTTCATAAAGTTAGGTTTAAAGTCGATTTCTTCTACTTCTTCTGGGTTAGGTTGCTCAGGTTCTCCTGTTGAGTACTCATTGGTTTCTGGTGTTATCATGTTGCTTTTCAGATTGTTGGAGGAATTCTTGGATTGACGCCTACCCATCTCGTCCTCTGATTTCAATCAAGGGAGTCTCAGTGGGTTGGGACCTCCCAGGACGACTTGTACACACTCACCTCTCTGGATAGCTGATCTCAGTGAAGGAAGAGGAAGTCCTGTCTGGACTTCCAATCCTTCTGTACCTCCTATCTCGGCACAGGGAGAGAAATTCCTGGGGTTCCAATGCCCCACAGAGGAAAGGGCAATCTTGCAGGGGCAGGGTGCAGGGTCTTGTTGATCAAAGAGGCCTGCAGGGACCTTACCACCAGGCTTGCACAACCTTACCAGTGTGAGCCGCCTCCGATCTCAGCGCAGGAAGAGAGAGTGCTAGGGTACCAAAGCCCACCGAGGAAAGGGCTATCTTGCGGGAGGAGGGGTGTGGGGGGGTAGAGGTGCAGTGTCCTGTAGAACAAGTGGCGGGGGGGAGGGGAATCTTACCGACAGGGGGGCACAGCCCTACCTGTGTGAGCCTCCTCCGATCTCAGCACAGGAAGAGAGAGTCTAATAATAATTTCTTTATGGATTCTTTGGGAATTTCACATCATGTACCCAAATTCCTCTCACCTCCCAATTCTCCCATATCCTCCTCTTACCCCTGCAGGGCCCCCAAAAAAGAAAATTTTTAAAAAACCAAAACAAAGCAAGCAAGAAAACAAACAAGCAAAAACAAGAACAAAACAAACAAACAAAAAAACCCTCTTCACTTCTCCATCTTTCCCATCCCTCCAATGCCTCTTCATCCTGGGAGCAGTGTGCCACACAGCATACCGTTTTGTCCAATCAGCTTTACTAGCAAATGTTCATTGCAATGAGTCACTGGTACGGTTCAAGGCCTCTGGCTTCTGGTACACCATTATCACTTCATCCTTGCCCAAATTCCTCTGGGACATTCGGCAGACACCCTGAGTCATGGAGATCCCGCAGGTTATCCTTCCATAGGACCAGTTGCTTCATGAGCTCCAACAAATCCTAAATGGGCGGATGTTCAGGTGAGCCAACCCATGGTTGTGTTGTTGTTGTTGTTGTCTAAAACAAACACAAAAATAAAACACAACTTCTCATCAAGCTGGGTGCTTTCCGTATATCATTTCATATATAGATACTACAAAATCAATGTTGCTAAATGAATAATTGAATGAACAAATAAATAAGTGCCTTAGAGACAGAAATGAAGATAAGATAGAGCAGTTTCAATTAATTTCCCTTGAAGCCCAGTGGTAGCTTGCTTTAACAATGCAGTGTTAGTTAGGTAACATATTTATATAATAAAAACTTGAAGATATCAAAGAAATAAACTGAACCAGAAGATGGAAAGATCTACTGTGCTGAGCATTAGGATTGGTATTGTGAAAATGGACATCCTACCAAAACCAATCTACAGATTCAATAGAATCCCTATCAAAATTCCAACACAATTCTTCACAGAAACTGAAAAAAAAAAATCTTTCACTTCATATGGAAACACAAAAAGCCCCGGATAACTGAAACAATCCTGAATAATAAAAGGACTGTTGGAGGCGTGACCATTCCATATCTCAAGTTATATGACAGAGCAAGAGCAATAAAACAGCTATGAGCATAAGACATGGAGATGGATGGAACTGAGCTGACAACCAGACTCAACTCCATACATCTAGGAACACCCGATTTTTTGCAAAAAAGTAAAAATCAAAATACACACTGGAGAAAAACCAGCATCTTCAGTAAGCAGGGCTGCTCAAACTGGATGGCAGCATTTAGAAGGATAAAAATGGAGCCTTATCTATCACCCTGCACAAAACTCAACTCCAGATGAAACAAGGGCTTCAAGCTAAAACCGGAGGCCATGTTTCTGACAGTAGAGAGAGAGGAAACTCTTTAGAGGTTTATTTATTGACATTGTGTTTCTCATAGACAGAAATGTTTATGGAATAAGATATATGTATTCAGGAAAAGGATGGCAATTAGGTTTGGGAAAAGCCTGAAATGCTCTCTTAGGGGCTACTGTTGTTGACTGACTTGATTTGTGCCATTCAATAGTGAAGACGCCATGGAGGTGAAAGACATTTGTGATGAAATAATAAAATTATGGGGTTGGATCATTGACTCGGTGGCTAAGAGCAGTGGCTTATCCTCCAGAGGACCTGGTTTAATTCCCAGGACCCACAGGGCAGTTCATAACTGTCTGTTACTCCCTGATTTGACCCCCATTTCTGGCCCCCACTGGCACTCCTGGCAGACAAAACCCACATACACAATTAAAAACCATATATAAATTAGGGGGTTGGCTTTAAGTAGGCAGCAATTCAATTGAAAATGCTAAATTATAGATGTGCATAAAGTAATTTATGTAAGGCAATTTAATATAAAGCTGTAATATTGATCCTTAGAATGAACAGCACCTCATATGATTAAACGTGACTATAAAAGTCACACAGCCTGCTGAACGGGAAGAGTTCTCCTCTTGCTGTTTGTGCCTCAGTAACAGCAGAAGCAGGATGTTACCATCCATGGACAAAGGTAAGGATGTTTTTCCCTTACTACCTGGTGGCTCTCTTATTTGAAGGACAATGAAAATATCTCAGCTGTCAAGCAATGTGAGGTTTCTGACGTATAAAATAAGTATAATTACTGCTGTCCCAACATATATAACAAAATGCAAGTTTCAGCTTCAACTCTAAATTCATAGTTTCCCATCTTATATTTATTGTCATTTGGTTTCAGGGTTATTTAGATTCTAGTGTAATTTAGACAAGATAAAAATGTTGTTATAAACTTGCTTTTGTTTGAATTGTTTCAGTTATTATGGTGTAAAATATTTTTAAAAGGTTTTATATAAACTGGGACAAACCCAGGTATTGGATAAGGAGAATCTGAAGCAGTTCAACCAGAATGTCTCTTTCAACTGAAGACAGACTTTGAACTCTAGAGAGTATGGTGTTAACAACTGAAGACAAACCCAGTAAGACACGTTCATGTGATGTTCAATTAACTCTGTGACAAGTACTCCCCTCGAGGAACAGCACCGGGGTAGAGACCAAGAAATCACTCCTCTTTCCAAGCAGACTTCCCATTTGAAATCTTGTGACAATGAATTATATGAAGAACTAATACATTGCCATGCAGAGGAGGTTTATAACCAATGGGTGTCTCCAAATGCGCTTCCCAATATTATCAAGCAATACTGGAATTAGTAGATAACATTCATATCACAGTTGCTGAAAAATATCATTAAAACATATTTCCAACATAAAGATAAATGTCAACGTCTGAATAATGAAATGTTTGCATTTATAAGCATTAACATCAATAAACTAGATTTATCTGTCTTACTTCATTCTAAAACTTGATATGCTATCAGCTTTTCCGTGTCTGGAGGCCAACTTAATTAACTTTTTTTTAATGCCTCACATTTGAAATGAGCTGATCAGATTTGCATTGTTATTGACTGTTGTAGTAGTCCTTCGGAGCACAGTTGCTAAGAGACAGGCTGCTGGCACTGGCTTGGATAATCTGTATCACTTAGCTTTTTGTTAAGTAAAAAGAGGGCAAGATTTGCATATGTTTTCTCTGGGATAGGTGCTAAAAGTTTCTCTGTTCCCTTGGTAGAAAAAAGGGAGTGTTTGGTGTCACTGTGATTTTGTGTGTCTGAGTACTGTGTGTGTGTGTGTGTGTGTGTGTGTGTGTGTGTGTGTGTGTGTGTGTGTGTATTTATTCATGTTTACCCTCAGTGAGCAGAGTCTTCCAATCGGCACTCAGTTTTTACTAAACTGCGGACATAGCTTGAAGACTTACAGGCTCTCAATGAACCTTATTCTCTGCTCCCTTTCTTTCCTTTTCTTTTGGGTTCTTTTTTTTTTTTTTTTTTTTTTATCAAAACAAGGTTTCCCTGTGGCTTTGGAGCCTGTCCCGGAACTAGCTCTAGTAGACCAGGTTGGCCTCGAACTCACAGAGATCCGCCTGCCTCCTCCTCCCAAGTGCTGGGATTAAAGGTGTGCACCACCACTGCCTGGCCTTCTCTGCTCCCTTTCTAACCTCCCCCAAACACTAAAAGGGCAGATTCATATAAAATATTTCTCCAGTCCCTACCATTTCTCAGGAACAGAACAGAATTTTTTTTTTAACTGTATAGAAGCCAAGAGAACACAGCCGGACAAGGACAGTGATCTGAACACACCGGGCCATCGTAGTTCTCATCTCAAAGCCTGTGACAATCCTGTAAAAAACCATTGTTTTTAAGAGCCTGTAAATCTAAACCAGAATAGGAAAAAGATTGTTGATGTCTGGAGCCATCAACGATCAGGAAATGTCTAAGAATTACAGAAAGAGATGACGATAAAATAATATTCATAGAGTTATTAAATGAGGCAAAGCCAAGTTAAACATAGAGCAAAGATAACTGTGTTGAGAAGACAGGAAGGAGGGTCCGGCCACAGCGCCAGTGGCTTGAAGTGTTTGTTAGAAATTCTTCCTTCGGGAGAGGCAGTCAGCTGATAGGTCAATACCACTCTCCTCAATGGTGGGCATGAAGCGGTAGTGGGTGCTATTTGTCTGTGGGCTGAGGGAGCCTGTGGGCCAATTGGAATCTGTAATGAGTCAGTGCTCCAGGGCTGATAAAGACAGGATGGAGACTGGATCTGGATGGGAAGCTTCTGCACGCTGAACGGCCCCCAGCATCTCCTAAGTCTCCTCCCCCCCACACACCAGAATCTGACCCTAGTAATAGATGAGGCAAGAGAATAGAACTATAAGGCACGCAAATATGCAGATGGATTACTCAACTTCTGAAGGAAGTTAGAAAGAGAAAGGGGAAAGTGAATGCAGAGAAAAAGCAGGGACAGTAAGTAAAGTGGGTGGGAAAATAGAGCCAGCCAGAAGGCTCTGTGGCTAAGAGTACTTGACATTCAGTCTGTCTGTGTGAGTTTGATCACTGGGACCCACAGAAAGAGTGGAGGTGCAGTGTCCTGACACAACAGTAAGACAACCCATGATGAAGAGACAGGAGGCAGAGACAGCAGAATTACCCTGGAGCTCCCCGGCTCCAGTGCTGTTAAAAACATTAGAGACCTGCCTCAGTAAGATGGAGACAGTGTCACCTGACACACACAGACACACACATACACACAGAGGCACATGCACACAGACACACACACACAGACAGACAGACAAACATGCACCCATGTACACACACAGAGAAACACACACAGAGGACAGACAGACCCACACATGCACACATACACACACAGAGAGACACATAGGCACACAGTGCACACATATACACATACAGAGACAGACACATGTGTACAAATACACACACAGACACACACACAGACACATAGGTACACAGTGCACTCATACACACATACAGAGAGAGACAGACAGACACATGTGTACAAATACACACACACACACACATACACAGAGCAAATAAAAATTCCAAAGTGTGAGAACATATCATCCTTGTAGACACTGAATAAAAGTCTTTGAAATAAAATTTCTTCATAAAATGAAAAGATACAAATATTTGATAGATGAAGATTAACTAGAAAATGAAACTGTCAGCTATGTGGTCAAATTAAAACAGCTTCCTATAATACAGTACAAAAGGACAACGATGTTTAGAAACTCCACGATGGTAATCTTTAAGAGCAAGGAAAATTGGCTAAGAATTTTGAGAAAAAAAATCCAGGACAAAACTTAAAATAATTGAAAAGAAACTCTGAGAAGCAGCAACAGTGGCAAAAAAATTCCAGAAAAGTTAAATCCCAGCTCCAAAATGGACTGCAACGGAAATATGCTGCATCAAAGAGTCTAAAATGCCCAGAGAAACTCACAACTTTCCAGATAAAGATGCAACAAAATGCAAATTATCCTCCCCAAAAGAAAACTGGAAAAAAAGAGACATGTTCTATGAGTGTGTAGATGTTAGATTTGGCAGTTAAATATTTCAAGCTAACTAATACAAAATTTTTAGAAGATTGAAGAAAACGTATCTAAAAATAAGTGAAAATATGGTACAGTGTTAAAATATGTGATTTTAATAGCAAAAAGGAGAGTAGGAAAAAATTCAAAAATGACATTTTTAGAGTTGAAAAAAGTTCTAAATATTATTTTCACTAATAGACTCAATGGACAGCAAGATGGAAGGAAAATCCAGGAACCAGGAAATAGCTCAGTGAAAACCATCTAAAACAAGAAAGAGATATTGAAAGTTGATGACAGACTCGTGGGGCAACAGTAAGTTTGCTAACACATATCACAGAGGTGCTGAAAGGAAAGAAAAGAGAGAAGGGGAAAGAAAAACAATTTGAAGGAACAATGCTGAAAAATTCAAATTTTATTTAGCAACATTACTCTGCAAACTCAAGATATTGTGAACATGTCTCAGACAAAACACAGAGATCTGCACTTAAGCATATTCTTTACAGTAAAAATGCTGAAAAAGAAAGACATGTTTTAGATACAGAATAAAATCTCATTAGTTGTAAGACAGAACAACAGAACATTTTATCATTTCTTTAGAAACAGTAATGGTCAGAGGCAGTATGGTGGTACTTTAAGTGTAGGGGGAAAGAAAGAAAAGAAGCAAGAGAAAAAGAGAAAGGCACCTGATGAAACCTTGATATCAAGCACATAATTAGTGTGTATAAGAAATCTGTAGAGGTTGCAGCTAAGAACACAGAGGGACCCTTGGAGAAGTGGGTACTGACAAAACTTAAAGGAGAGCCATTTTCATAACCATCGTGAGAATTCCAGTAACCGAGCACAGTATAGAAAATGACTAGGAATATTGAAAACGTGAACACTATTAGTCATCTTCACCTGAATAATGTGCTCAGGGCCTTATCCAAACAACAGCAGAACACTGTTCCTCTCACATTCACACTGACAAATCTCCATGATAGACCACAAGCTAGCCATGAAGCAGATATTTATAAACTAATATTTAAGCTTATGTCTATTTAAGTTATACTAAGTGTATCCTCTGAGCAAAATGATACTAGATTGAAAACTAACAACAGAAAGAAATGTGGGGAAATCTTATATACTTGGAAATCAAACAACACACTCCAAACAGTAATTTATGAGTCAATGAAGAAAGGACAAACAAAAGCATATTGAGCAAGATTTATCGCTGCAGCTGTGCAGTGCTTGGCCTCTGTTTGGTCAGTGGGTTTTCTCCTTCCAGGACCTCCTGTATGCCACTCAAGTTCTCCAATGGTGAGTTACACTCCCAGACCATATTCTATGATTATATTGTTACATTGGAAAAAAATCAGAAAGGAAGAACACTAGGTAGGAAAACACTATGAGAAAAAGAAACTCAATAGTCTGTCCTTTGAAAAGATGAATAAAAATGATAGTTAGAAAAGAGAGGCTACACATTATTTTTTTTTTTAAAGAAAGCCACAAAAGCCATTATTAGAGAACTTAGATCCTGGAGAATTTTGTAAACAGGTTTATGTCAAAATATAGACAAATTTCTCAAAAACATATACCAAAATTCACACAAACATAAACCAATCTAATTCTATAAAAGTTAAGAAAATAGAACTTGTGATTTATACATTATTTTTTCTTATTGCTATGGTCAAATGCTAGACAAGCGACAGAGGAAGACAAGTTTATTTGGAGTGGACATAGGATCACAGTGTGGAAAGTGTGCCAGCAGCAGCTTGATATGGGGCTGGTCACATCGCATCTGTAGTCAGGAAGGAGGAACAGACAGGAAGTGGGGCTGGCTTATGAAACCTCAGCATGTGAATCTCATAAAACCTCAAGGCCCACAGCCCGTGAGTCACTTCCTCTATCGTGACTCTGCCTCCCATTACTAAAACACTATGGAATGGGCTACAACCTTCCAAAACAGCACCAGGACTGAGTGTTCAAACTCTGGACCCTGCTGGAGACGGTTTAAGTCACAACAGTGATGAAATTTAGAAAGCAGTAGAGTAGTTCCCCGGTACTTCTGCAGTAGGCATTCTCATCCTTAATGGATGCCTCGTCACAGGGATGGCACATAGTCGCATTACTAAAGCCCTTTCATTTTAACTAAGCATTTGTAAATGTGACAAGTTTTGGGTTTTATTTTGCTATTTCGAAGGCTAGCATAAATTTGCCTTTTGCTCTTAACAATTCATAGATAGAAAAGTATTCATAGCATAGTTTTTGGCATATAATTAATTTTTTTCCTTCACTAAATCAAAACCTTTCCTCTTTTCCTCCCTCCCTTTCTCTCCCTCCCTCCCTTCCTTTCTTTTGCTTGAAGGAAACATTTTATCTATCTTATTTTGGATATCGGAACTACCAGAATGAGGATTCTCATGCTTTGGGGGCAGGGATTTACTGTATAAATTTCTGGCTACTTGGAGACAAGGACCAGCTTGTGGTAGATGATTTGGCAATACAGTAACTAAATAGCAGAACAACTTTTTAGCATGGAGACACTGGGAAGTCATTCATTCACATCCAGAGTGGCAGGGAGCAGGGAGATGCAATATTTGATTACACCATACAGAAGAGTACATGGCTTAGAAATTATGAAGTGTTTCTGAGAATTTCTACTGTCTGGTATATTATAAAGATACTTACTTTAATATATTTAATGGGGAACACCTCCCCTCTAAGATGGGACGACAACTATGACCTCTACTCTTCATGTCTTCTCAAGTGTGTCAGAGTATAGATTAGTTAGAGGTGTAGAAGGCTAGTATCATCATAAGATATAACAGTGTGTTTCTGTTTGGTTTTTCTTTTTTAAAGACAGGGTCTCACCATGTAATTTAGGTTGGCCTTGAACTCCATATACATCCAAGCCTGGCCTCAAACTACCAAACCTGCTGCCTCTGCCTCCTGATCACCTACTATGATCATAGGTGTGTGGCACCATTCCTAGCTCAGGCAAAGAACACATGTAAATGATCATCATCATCATCATCAATTGTGTGTCTGCTCACGAGTGTATATGCAGATGCAGATGCTTCTATTATGGGAATGTCTAATTCATATCATCAACTATCAAGCACCTTTACCCTCATTGGCTCTCAGTGGACATTTATATGCATAAATTTCCTGAGTTTTTTTAAGACAAACTACTAGGATTGATGAACAAGATGTGTAATCTAGACTTGTACGAAATTCCATTTTATTTCTCTATAATGACTTCAGACCATCTCAAAGAAAAGGTGACAAAACTATTCCATTCCAAGTCATTCAAAGCTAATAAAGTATTAGGAATACATCAGACAGACATGCTCATGACTAACAGATACAACAGTAAAACCTGTTGCTGAGAGACTTGAGATATATCTGTACATATAGGGAAAATCTCGTGGATCAGAACACCCAACATTCAAACATGGCATTTTCATTAATAAGATCTATAAATTTAAGCATAATCACTTTTAAAAATTTTAGCATTTTTTATAGCAACTGAGAAGCTGATCTTAGAATTTATATAGACACACAAAGGATTTAGAATATTGAAAACTAGATGGAAAATGAAGAAGAAATCTGGGTGAGTCAGATCATCCAACTTCAAATTTTACTATTATGAAGCTACAAAATCAAGATCATTTAATACTGTCTTAAATACAGACTTATTGTATTGACATATACAATAGAATATAATAGAAATAAACCCTAAAATTTATGATCAATTAATATTTTAACAATATTTTCCAGGAAATTCTAGGTAAGTATAGTTATTTTCAACAAATGATATCATTTGTGCATCTAACTTAACAGAAAGAACATAGGCCTATACCATACACCACACTAAAAATTAGCTCAAAATGGATCTACGACAGAGCTAAAACTATATACACTTCCAGAAGAAAATATTGCAGACAACTTGGAATTAGCATAACAAGACATACCTACGTATGACATTCAAAGAACAATCCGTTAAAGACTCACTAATTAGAATTTTACCACAATTTAAAATTTTGATATTGAGAAGATATCACTGAGAAAATAAGAGTCATATATTCTGAAAACATTTACCTGAGAAGAATCATATCTAGAATGAAGGCCTCTATAACTCAACAGTAAGAAGGCAACTTAATTTTTGAAGAGGGACAAATTTAATAAGTGTTTCGTCAAGAAGACTAATGAATGGCTAATAAATATGTGATAACATGGACAGCATTATAGACCAATGGGTGAAATGCTAATTAAATGGTGATGTCACCATGCTATGCTATTAGCGTGACTATAATAAAAGTTGATAATGCTAAGTTTTGAGAACATGGAGTAATTGGAATCCTTCTGCAGTGCTAGGAGTTGTGTAAAGTGGTTTAGCCACTTAGTAAAAAATAATCTGTCAACTTCATATGAGACTAAACATATATCATACAAGTAGATAATATCATTACTATGTGTTTGACCAAGTAAATGAAAATGTATTTCTACAAGAAGTTCTGCACAAATGACCATTAACTACCAAATAGATCAAGAAAAATAAGAAGAAGCCCCACAGTATGGTACAACTGAGAATAAGATGAAGAGACTCTTTATACTCAGGGCTACTTTCTGGAATCCCAAGTACATTACCCTAAGCAGAGGCCATAAGGAAAGCCTCTGTCCATACCTTGTTACTCCATGTGTCTGACGTGTCTAGCAAAGAACAGCTTTAAAGATGGAAGCCATCAGGGACAGCCAGGTCAAAAGTTGGTGTGAAGGAGGGTTGACTGCCTTTGCATTCAGGGACTTTTTGTATTGATGGAGGTATTCTAAAACTGGAGCACGATTGTTGTGCAACTGTACAAATTTATGAAAATACATGAAACTGTACACTTACCACAAGGAGATTTTATGCATGTTTTAAAGATGCAATAAAAATTTTGCATTCCTCAGTAAGTTTATTATGTTTAGATTAAAGTGGCCAGTTTTACTTTTAATTGTGGGTACTAACAAAATAGATTTGAAGGTAATGACTGAAAATAGAAATATTTTTGTGATTGGCCAAGTCAAGCAACTTTGTTGGAACAAAATAAAGACAACTTTGAATAATCTTGTTAGTTGTTTTACATTTATTTTTCATCTAAAATAGCCAGAGTTTCCCTGGGAATTTAAGTAAAATCATTTATTTTCCTTTTTTGAATAAGGCATTTTCTAATGTCAAAGCATAATTTGGTAATAAAATACACCTTCTGGAAGTATCTACAAAGATTTTTTTCTGCTAATAACTATAATTATTTTGAAATTATCACTGGTAAAATAATTCTATTTATTTATACTCATCAATAATTAAATTTCAAATGAAATAAGAGCCTAATTGTAAGTGGCCAGCTAATGTCTTATTCTGGCTGTATTGTGTGTCTTAAAAGTTCAGTATTTTGCAGGCAAGGAAGCTCCATTTATGAAAAGAGGATTTTTGTTTTGCTGGACAGGAAATAATGTACCAATTAGTAAGAAATGGCCACAGAAATTGAAAAAGGCATGAAGTAGACAAGTCCTGCAGAAGATAAAAAGGGAGATTACTAATTATTTCAATTTCCTAGCAGGAAGGAGATTAGTCCTATCATACTAACCAGCTGTCTTTCAGCATTAAACCAGGAATGGGCAAGACCCAGTCCTTGGAGGACCTTGTCTGTCTTTGAGGATAGGTGTGTATAAATGGGGAGTGCCAGCAGAAGGTGTCATTCTACAGGAATTTTGTCACCAAGGGATAAAATAAGAGAGTGATGGTGGCATCTGGTGGCCATTCCTCCAGCATCATTCCCTTGTTGGAGTTCCTTGGCTCCACATTCTTCTCTTAGGCTGACAGCTCTCTGATTTTTCTTACCACCCTTCCCCTGCCTCACCACCACCACCACCAAAGATACATTCCTATGTTGTGTTTGAACTTCTGTTCCACTTTACACATTGGGACAGAAACAACTAACCCGGGTCAATCATGGTAACAGAAAATCTTGTTCGCCCAGAGAGTGGACCCCGTAGGCATACGTTTTCCTTAGTTAGGTTTTCCATATGAATTCCGTTTATCACCTACTTCAGATAGATCCCTCTTGTGCTGTTGGTGGACGCTGCTGTGAAGCTGAGGGCGGTGAGGTTCAACATCGGCATCCTCCACCCTTTTTCCAGCAATCTCCTCTTGTGGACTGGCGAGGCGTTCATCCTCATCCCCAACCCAGGGGTGGAACTGGTCACAACTTGCTGTATGAAGGGGAAGACTTGGAGAGCAAGCCTTTTCATGATTCCTCGATGTCATTGAACCTATTAGACTCATCACTAAATTCAGCCCACTATAACTAGGTTAAACAGACGACCTTTCCTGGGTGTAGCTTTGTGTTGTGGCTGGCCCTGCTTCCTCTGGGTTTGGGGACTAGGTGGTAGTGATCTGTGCTGGTGTGAATCAGATGCTCTGGAATCTCGAAGGAGCCCATTTTGCTGAAGCAAAAGCCAGTTAAAGCAAAGTTCTGTCCTATGCAAACTCAGCTCACTTTGACAAGATGTTTTCAAGCCTTCTCATCTTGGGCAAGCGGCAGCAGTGGTCACACAGACTCCCTGTGTAATGTCTAATGCAAAACGAGCCTCTTCGATGGAGCAGACCCCCTTCTTTGTCCACAGTTTACACCTACACTGTGGAGGAGTGAATTCAGGGCAGACCCACGAACATAAAGCCCTCAAACAATGCTGCTGACAAACACCCTCCACAGATCAATAGTAGTTTATAATTAACCTGACATTTTTATTAACCATTCTTAAACGTCAAAGCAGCAAAGCATAAGGTGGCTTTAATACTGTGACCTACAGGAAATGAGGTCTGAGATCCGAGTCTAGTACCAATTCTAAAATTAATCACCTTATTCTGACATCTGGGAAGAGAAATTTTGCTGGAAATCTTACCTCCCCAAATTCCAGAGCCCTTTCCTTCACTAGGAGGTGGGGAGGGACGGGAGAGCCCCAGAAGCTTTGTTGTACTGAGACAATCTCATGTAGACTTCAAACTTGCTATGCAGTCCAGGGTGACCTTGAACTTCAGAACTTTCTGCCTCCATCTTCCCAGGAGTGAGACTATATACAGATGGTAGGATTGAGAGAGAAACTGCACCATCATGCTGGTTTTATGCAGAACTGGGATGACACCCAAGACTTCCTGCAGGTTAGGCAAGCGCTTCACCCATTCAGCAACATCCCAAGTCCAACTCCCAGACTTTTAATTGGGGGAACTTTTTTCTAAAAGTTCCAGATTACATTCTCTCTCTCTCCTTTCCCCACGCTTTCCTGTCCCATGATTTCTTCTCCACTCCCCGCCACTTCTTTGATGGGTTGTTTTATTTTTATTTTTTTAAATCAATTTCACTGGATTCGCACCAATTTGGAATCTCACTGTGTTCCTCCAAAGAGACAAGTCCTGGGCAGATGCCCACGTGGTTCATTTCTGGATTCCCGAGCCCCGCCTGCGCTGCTTGCTCTACAAGTAGCCCTGCCGGGGAGAAAACTCTTTACAGAAGTTTCCTCCTAGCCTGCAGCAGAGCTGGGCTTTGGGTGCAGGGATCTCCCAAGCCGAGCCCCGGTGCAGGTCCCAAGTTTGGCTCCAACTCACAGTGCCCTGTCACCAGGTGCCGCCTTGTGGGGAGCAGCTGCACCAGCTGGCGTCCAGGTGGAGTCAATGAAGCGCAGCCTGAGGAGGATGCTGCGCCCAGAGGAGAGGAAGGAGATCCAGGGCGTTGCCTATTGCGGCGTGGAGAAAGAGGCAGACTGCTTTAAGGACTCCTTTAAGGTACTGGGAAATCAGTCGGTGGTCTGGAGTGTGCTAGGGCAGTGTGGGAGGTGGGAGGCTGGGGCTTTCCTTGCCTGGAGGATTTTGATTCATTTGCTACACAAGTTCAGGAAGCAGTGAGTGTGGACAGGGTAGGAGACCAGTTCATCAGGGTCCTGAGCTCCATGGTAAGTGATGCTTAAGATTGTGGACCCTGGGCTCACACTATTTGCCAGTCACCACACTGCCAGATGGGCCTTTGTTTTGCTTACTTATTTGCTTAACCCCATCTTGCCAGGAGATGGATTGATGCCAGAGATGTTTTTCTGAAGTACTTTTGATATGTAACAGAATTAGAATCCCGGGACTGCATGAAGCCAGGACAAATGTGGAGGGTGTGCCGTTCCGCTTGGACGTTTAAGCAGAGTTTTCCTTTGAACTGAAGTGGATGCTACAGTTGAGGATCTGGTAGTCAGACAGTGATCTAACAAGTGTCTTGGGGTGGATAAGCAGTTTTGTCTAAAAGTGAAACAGAGAACTCAGAGCTTGCAAACGGTGCCTGACGAAAACAAACAGTGGGTGTGTCCGGGTTCTCCTCAGGGGGAGACCTAGTGAGGACCTGAGGATAACTGTGACGGGGACTTCAAAGAGTTCTCAGGTCGCTGGATGCTCTGACTTACAAGAAAGTCGCACACAGGACCAAGCTGATACTGAAGCTGCCACATTGCACTGCAGGGTAGAGGCTGGCTGTCCGCTGTCCAGAAAACCCGTTAGATTTCCATAGCTTGATAGCAGAAGGGAGGGGTGCTTTTGAAATGTCAAGAAATTAACTGTGGTTTTTCAGTACCCACTGCGAATTCCTCTCCACCGTGGAACCATGTTAATAGTTCCTTATGCATTTTTCTTTCAGGGGAAAACTAAATGCTTGTACAAACACAAACTTTCACAGAGCTTTCTTTAGCTTACAAAGGTATGAACTCAAAGAGACTGACTTTAATTCACACATTAAGTAAATTTTAGAATGCTTTTCAATTCAGTACTTAAAAAGTTGCCTTTTTAAAAAAAAAAAAAATAACCGCTTCACAACATTCTATTCTGGGGGGATGGCATCATGTTTATTTAAGTACTTATATACTAATACGTACTTCGGTCATTTTGTTTCTTTTGCCGCTTTATTTAGCTTTGATTTTTTTTTTTAAATCTATGACTGTAGATGTGGTTTCTACATCTGTATGTTTGTCCATTGGCAGTTTTCCCCTAACAGAGGCAAGAGTGTCAGAACAGACTTAGTTTCGGTAGACATTGCCTGACTGGGGTCCAGAATGCCGTAACTGCCAATGTCAGAGGCGTCCTACCTGACAGAAACTTATACGCAAGATTGAACACTGCTCCCCATCCTACTTAAACTTAGCACGTTAACCAAGGCCTTTGGCTTTAGTAGGAGGAACCACATCATGGGTGAATTTCAGTACTAAGACGCTATCATTACAATTAATGTGGGGCAGAAAGGAATTTTAAGATTTAAAAAAAAAAAATCCTTTATGTAACTTTAGTTTTCTAGAGATCTGTCGAGGAATTTCTGTCATCCAATCCCAATATTTTCTTTATGTTTTTATTTTTGTATCTTTAGGTTCATTGACTAACTCAATGGATTAACTCAAGTTGATGCTTTTTTCCCCTTTATTTTACACTCCAACCACAGTTCTCCCTCCCACTCCTCCTCCTGCTGCCCCCTCTTGCCTCCCTCCAGCCCATCCCCCATCCACTCCTCCCAATGGGTAAGGGCTCCCATGGGGAGACAAAAAAGTCTGGAACACTAAGTTGGGCCAGGACCAAGCCCCACCCCCACCCTCCTGCATTAAGGCTGAGCATAGTATCCCACCATAGGGAATGGGCTCCAGCAAGCTACCAGGGGCTTTAAAAAAAAAATTTGGCATTTAACCATGTTTTAGCTATATATAGTTTCTCACTTTTGTTTTCTTCCCCTTTTGATTTATTTTGATTAGATATATTTCATTCAAGCAGACTAAAACAGATGGACCTGAAGTCTCTTATTTGAAGGACTTGACTTAGAACTAATTTCTGTAAAAATAATCTCATGCCTAGTGTCTTGAATATAGTCATAGAAATCGGAATTCAAGAGCCTAAGAGCTTAGGGACTACTCAAAACAGGAAACTATACTAGATTAATTATTATATGTAATCCACCAGAGGCTTAAATATATAAACTAGGAAGAAATAATGAAACCACATTGCAGTTCTGGGATAACATTGAGATTAAAACGATTTCTTAGTGTGCTTTCCAGATTTGAAAATATGCATAAATTTTTTTCACAGATATCTCTTAATAAATAAATATCCTGTTACAAAAAGCAAAATCAAAATGTCCTACCAGTCAGTAGCATTAAATGGTTTTATTTTATATGATAATTTATCTGTAAGTATCTCAGGTCTGTCTTAAGAACTTTCTTAAGGAATTTCCTGATGACAGTTTAGGTTATGAACAGAGAGGATTTAACACACTTCCTAAGTTCCTGCAGCATGTTTGTAGACTGTTTTATCACTGTGAACTCAATAGTATCTTTCAAACCTCTGAAGCTAGTCCTTTCTCTAAAGAGTGTGGAGAGTCTATGTCAGTTACTAACCACACAACAGACTTGGAAATTGCTCTTTTCAGCACTGGTGATGGGCAATAGTATCCCATATTAGCATTCAAAGAAATCAAATTCAAGCACTAAAATGCTTTCAAATTGATTTAGGTGAGTAACTTCTTTCAGAAGGCAAGGTGTTAAGAGGAGAAGGCTCCATTTCTTCAAGAACCTCAGTTTAATTATTGATTATGTGTAAATCTGAGAATGGCTTGATGTCTTTGGACTATCCTATAGTCGCTAAGAGCACATGGAATTAGTTTTTAGTTGGAAAATGCCACATTTTTGTTCAAGATTCTGCCAACATAAAGGTTTTGTTTTGTTTGTTTATTTCTTTAGGTTCTATTATGTGACTAAAAGAATAAAATCCAAAGTGGGAAATGTATATATTTTACATCGTTCTTTGTTCTCACATTTAGTGAATTAATCTTAACATGCCAAATCCATCGCTGCTCTATTTGATAATTTTTCTTTGCAATAGTGAAATGTTGCAGTTTTCTTTAAAATTACAAATTGCGTTTTGACAGCTATCTTATAAGGCAAAGGTGACCAGTCATAGCCACAGGGAGAATTCAAAGCAACTTTCTTGATCTTTTGTTTGGGAACGATTTCTGTGGTTTGAGAAACATTTGTCATGCTATCTAGGTTCTCTGCAAAGCTTTTGCCTTGTGATTCATTTTGGTTTGGGTGTTTGCAATGAAGTAGCTATTGAGAGAGAGCTTCGGAAACAACTTAGGCATGTTTTCCTTCTCTCATATATTACATCACAACCTCAGTTTCCCTCCTTCCACTCTGCCCAGTCCTTCCCCCACCTCCCCTCTTGCCCAGATCCACTCTTTCTCCTTTTCCCTTCAGAAAAGAGCAGTCCTTTCAGGACATCAACTGAACATGACGTAGCAAGTTATAATACGACAGGGCACAAACCCCCATATCAAGGTTGGATGAGGCAACCCAGGAGGAGGAAAAGGGTCCCAAGAGCGGCAAAAGAAGGCACATATTTTAACTTGGCAGTGTGATTGTAAATCATTTGAATCTTGGTGTTGCCCCAGAACTGCAATGGACTTCTGTGAATTCTTCCTATTTTTTGCATTTAAACCTCTAAAAAACCTAAAACTCACCAAGTAACCTAGTGTGTACAAAAGTCTGTTTAGAGCTGAGGTGTAGCCCCTAGAGTACTTGCCTTGTGTGGATGTAGACGTGGATTTGAGTCTGAGCCCAGAATAAACTTAAGTGGTTGTACAAGCCTGCAATGCTAGCACTCAAGAAATAGGAACAGGACAATCAGAAGTCCAAGGTCAGCCTCAGCTATATAGCAAGTTTGAGGCCAAACCTGTCTTACATGAGACCTGTCTTAAAAAGCAAGCAAAAGTTTTTATGTCCCTCTATGTTCTTTGTGAAAGCTCCTTTCTTCCTCCATTCCTCTCTGAAAAAGAAAATTACGCGTATGACTATATCATAGGAAATGAAGCATACAAATGTGTAGCAAACACTGAGCACCGTGAACAAAATAAAAGAGGAGGAAAGAATAAGAGTGCTTCTCAAACCTTTATCTTAGAAGCCATTTGAGTTTGATCACTGTCTGGGAAAGAGCCTGGTTATGTGAGCTACAACTACTGTGTATTAGAAAGTGGATAAAACCTAAAAACAGACCCAGTGTGATGGCTCACACATACAGTCTGAATGCCATGTAGGTAGAAGGGGGATCAGGGATTTTCTGTCTTCCTCAGTGACAACAGGTTCAAGGCCAGCCTCAAGGGAGGAAGGAGGGTGTCACCATTCACTTGCAAATACACCAGTAATTCTAGATACAACTTTGAATGGAAATATTGTTCAAACAATAGGGGAATAGTTAAATATTTCTGTAATTATTGATTTTTAAAGTTCTTCATTTTCTGTGTAAGGCAGATGTTTACAAATTTCAAGAAGCCAAATAAGACAACTGCTTGTTGTCGTTAAGGATATTAAGTGGAAATTCTTGAATTTTGGCAGGAATTGCTTGTGCTCAGGAGTAGGGCAGCTGTTTTAGATCCCTGAACAAGTCCTTAGGGGACACTGTGTCGGAATGATCCTAGCTTCAGAGTGTAAGGAGGGATTTGGCGGAGACTGACTGCAGGCAGGAGGAGCCAACAAAGATGAAATACTTTAGATTCCTAGACTTTACAACACGCACATTCATAGATTCCCTTTTTTGTTACTTTAGTCAGGGTCCACTAAGTACAAAATAAGGACTTTCAGATACCATTTCTACACATGCTTTACTATGCTATGATCATTTTCAGCCCCATCAGTTCTTGATTCCTCTTGTTGGAACTGAAATACATTTCGCCCAGCAAAGCAAAGTCATCTGTAGTTTGTAATATATTATTTCTCAGCACATTTTGTACATTTCCTTCAAAACTTCTCTTGAGGCCTTTGTTTCTAGAACATACGTAAGATTATGGTTGGAAAAACATTTGTTTAATGTATTTATCAATGCACAGACATTTATCTACTTTATGTCTATATGTACTGTGTTTTTTAAGAAAGCTATTTGCTATAAGCATGGCAGTTGGAACACTAGTAAAGTCACAAGGATATTACAAGACAAATTTTATATTTTAAAGTTCTGTACATGCTTGTTTTAGGTAATGGATGTTTTATGCTCCTCTAGGTGGACATGGAAGGAGATATGTATAGACTAGAAGACTTCATGAAGAACCGAAGAAAACTAAGCAAATATGAAGATGAAAATATCTCCCCTTTGCATCATGCAGCAGCAGAAGGGCAAATTGAGCTCATGAAGATGATCATCCATGGGTCTTCTTGTGAAGGTAACCAAGTGCTGCAGTGTGGGTTTGTAAAGCCGTCAACCTCTAAGGTGGGTGGGCGACCAGGAAATTCACACCTGGGACATCAACTGTGCTTATGGGTAGACTGAAGGTGAAGAGCACATGCGGGGAAGCGGGAGTGGACTCTGTGAGTTCAACTTTAGGAGATCAGGTGAACAGCTTGACCAACCAGACCAAACAGGAACAAAGGCAGTGTGACCGTGTGAGATTTAATTACTCTGAAGTTGCATATCCTGGGCGAGTCCTCTTAGAAATGTCATGTGCAATTAGAACTGCAGAGGATGGAGTCATCACTCTAGGACCTTGTGTTGAAAAGGCTGCTGAGATTGAGGACATTCATGGGCATAGTCTAGGACCAGGGCTTGTGAATAAGAGGTAGCTAGGGGGACTGACAAAGAGACCAATGGCAGAGGTAGAGTAAAGTGGACAAGAGGGTGGTGGTGGGACAGAGGCAGGAGAGAAAGTCACCCGGATGATAAGTTTGGGAGATCAATTGCAACAAAGACATCAAGTAGAAAGGAGGTCACAGGAAAGTCCTGCGTTAGAAAGCCCCCGTGGTTACAGGAAAATGAACTGTGAAAAGGGGTCAAACTAAAATCACTTTCAAGTTGTGCATTGGTGAATGAAGCTGTTTAACGGATGCTGAAAAAATATTTTATCTTGCTTAAGCAGAATGGGAGTCTAAGGTGTGTTGGGGGGAAGGGGAATTGAGAATTAAAAACTCAAATGAATGAAAAGAGTAGAGAAAGGAAATTTTAGAAGAGAGAGAAACAGGAAACCTGGCTGCCTCATGGTTCCTACTATTGTTGATCGTTACCAAGTTCAATTCATGAGTGAGCACCATTCCTTTCTTCAGACTTCCTGTTATACCACCATGACTACCTTACCACAGCCACAGGGCAATGCACGAGGAGGAACAGTCTGTTCTCATACCGCATTCACAAGGCAAATCGCACAACGTGTGTACTGTACAAATACATAGAAAGCATGCCCACCACTGGAGGCTCAAAATCTAGCTTTGGAGTTTAGTAATGGCCTGCCACTTTTCTCATGAATGTTTTTAAAATCCTTGCCATAGGCCACACACTCTAAGATATTTACAGCCATGACCCAATATTATCCTCCCACAGTTTTGTAAGGAATGTATGTTTCTTTACTTACAGATACATATTTGCATATATGTTTATATGCTTTACCAAGCTTGGCTGACACCATCGAGTGAGTCACATGATTCCTTAGTAGCAGTGCACTGAGAGCAGGAGGACTTTCTGTCTCTCTAAGCTTCAGCATCTTCATCTTATTGCCTATTTGTCTTGGGGACATCTGTGGGGCAATTGCAAGCTTGACTGAAATCACAGTCACGTGGGACCTAGTTAGGATCTTCTCTGATGTAATCTCAGAATTTTGTTAGAATTATAAAACTAATATAAACAGAAGAATTTAGCAACAAGAGAATCTGTTTTTATAAATACTACATAAAAAATTTAACCCAATTTGTCAGATCTGTACAAGCCTTCATATATTCTCCAATAGTGTCCACTGGATAATTTTGAGAATTAAAACTATATCCTATTTCTATATTCCAAGACAATGTAGCTGGCTTTATAAACACTTGACAGTGAGTTTTGAAGTGGGTAGTTACTCTGGAGGTGTTAAATATACCCCAAACACAATTTGATGCCTATTTTCTTATTTTTTTTTAGTACTGAATCTAATGGATAGTTGTGGAAATACCCCACTACATTGGGCTGCAGAAAAAAACCAAGTCAAAAGTGTGAAGTTTCTTCTTAGCCAAGGAGCAAATCCAAACCTCCGAAACAGCACCATGATGGCGCCCCTTCACATAGCCGTACAGTCGACGAACAATGAAATGATCAAGGTGAGGCTACTGGCCAACTGGGAGGGGGCTGATCTGACTCGTTTCCTCTGTCAGAATAACCAACTTCGAGTGTCATGCAATGGGAAATGAAACATAACAACTATGATGCTATTTCTCACCAAATGGCGGTGAGGAGGAGGAGGAAGAGATGGAGAATTCTGATGGCAATGCTGTGGTGATGATGATGATGGCCATGGGGAGGAGAACGGTGATGGTGACACTGAGGAGTGAGATTGGGACAACGGTGCTCATAGTGATCATAGTTTAGCTTTGCTTGAGTTTAAATTTATCAGACATTTAAAAAAAGAGCTTTAACTTTCATTAAAAAGTATAAATTAAGAATATTAGTATCTCCATTTCACAGCTGAGAAAGAGGCACAGAGAGAATTAAATAACTTGCTTACAATTGCACAGCTCCAGCTCTAGGCTTGGCCATTTAGGTCTCTTTTATCCATTGACTAAAATGCAAAGGATGACTGGAACCTGAGCAAATGCAGGACTCAGTTAGGATATGCCAGTTTTGTGAGACGAACAGTCTTTAAAAGACAGGTCAAAGCCGGGCAGTGGTGGTGCACGCCTTTAATCCCAGCACTCAGGAGGCAGAGGGAGGCGGATCTCTGTGAGTTCGAGACCAGCCTGGTCTACAAGAGCTAGTTCCAAGACAGGCTCCAAAGCCACAGAGAAACCCTGTCTCGAAAAAAACCAAAAAAAAAAAAAAAAAAAAAAAAAAAAAAAAAAAAAAAAAAAAAAAAAAAAAAAAAAAAAAAAAAAAAGAGAGATAGGTCAGTAACATGTACAGAGATCGTAGGTGGAAATTTTTGATCTTCAAAGCTTTAATTTCATCAATTAGAGGAATTCCTGATAAATACTTGGGTAGGACTCAGCCCATCACTTTTAGACTATACTTCATAGATTTAGATTCACAGTCGCATTGGAAAGCAAATCTGCTTCCTTAAAGAGGAATGTCATAAACAGATCGATTATGTTCTAAAACAGCTCTTATTGGGTTGGAGCCCCTTTGTGGGATCACATATCAGATATCCTGCATACCAGATATTTACATTATGATTCACAACAGTAGCAAAATTGCAATTATGAAGTAGCAACCAAATAATTTTATGGTTGGGGGCACCGCAACACAAGGGACTGCATTAAAGGGAAAAGTTGAGAACCACTGCTCTAGAAGGTGGTTTTGAAGTCAGGCTGTTTGGAACTTAGCAATAGATGTTTCTGCAGACAGAAACAACACTGGAAGTGATGTTTATAGCGAACGTGCTAACTCACACCTAAGCCAGTTGTTAACAAACGGCAAAAGAGAGCCCAAGGCTCCTCTGTCACGGAGCTTTTTCCAACTCTTGGCAAGGTCTGAAGTCTAGCGCATGGAGAGAGAAGGGAGTCCCTTTCATCGTGCCCACTGTGATTTGGTTTTGAAGTCCTACCTTAAATTTTGTGACATGGCAGTGTCATTACATGTTGATGTGCCCCTTTCCCAGCTGGCTAGTTCTTTCTGAAAGAACGACAGTGTCTTATTTGTCTGAACAAAATTGTAATTCTTGACACTGTCCTGATAAGTGGTGATTGTTGGAATGAAATAGAAAAATGAATGAGCCGAGGAGGTGGCTGAAGCATTGGTTCTTGTGAAGACTGGGCAGGACCCCTGAGAAGGGGTTGGAAAATGTCCATGGAAACAGCTCTTTGCCTTCTTCCTAATGCCTGCATCATCCAAAAGCCAGATGCTGCTCCCATTATTAGTGGCTGCAGGGTCCGTCCAGTGGTGCCATCTATTTTCTCATAGAGCTCTGGTGCTTTCCCTGAAGACTCTTTCCATAAATAAATGGTCATTAGCTTAATTTGTCTTGTCTTCAAAAGTGTGGTTTGGGAGTTCAAAGGCAGGTAATTGTTGAGAAACTACTATTAATGAGAAAACGCCTCAGACCAGTCGTAGAAATAAGAGTTCAAAAATAGAGCCCATAGCTAATTTGTGAAGTCAGTGTATAGATGAAAACAAAACAAAACAACAACAACAAAAACCAGTTGTCCTGAACAACACAAAATCAAGAAAGCCGGAGAGTTGGATTGTTTCTGCCTTAGACGGCCTTTGTTTTCCCAACCATAACAATGCCTTAGAGAGTTCTTATCTGCCTGCATTGTGACAGTAGGAGAAAGAGGAGAAGATTTGCTCATAGACAGTAATGCTGTCCCCAGCCTAACTCTCTAGCCTTGCCTGTGGTCTAGCCTGTACATATGCAACCTTTCCCAGTCCAAAAGGCTTTTTCACTGTTTGATCTACCAGCTTTCCCCTAGAATATCCACTGTTATCTATAGTTATGAAGTTATAAAAAACCAAAACCGTCATCTATGAATCACCTCGAGTTCTTCCATAGGCAGTATTCTCTAGGGACCATTCACCAAGAGGCTTGGACATGGCCGTATTTCTTGATGGTCTTTGTCCTTGGAGCTTAATTTGTCTCAGTAGCTTAAGCCTTTCCTTAGACTTTCTGGCTTCTTATCAAAGGACCTGGGAGAGTCCTGTAGAGCTTCTGAACATGTCTGGTCATGGCTGAATAGGAGTAGGTACATAGTTAGGTTGCTCTCTCTGTGACCACTGCCTCCTAGAATTTAACTCAACCTTTGAAAGATTATGCTTATGACAGTACAATAATTACACCCTGCAGATCTGTGGTCTGCAGATGTGAGGGCAAGGATGGGGAGGATGCTGCTAGCAGACCTTGGTGGGTTCCTTTGCATGTGAAACTGGATTTGAAGAACAGCCCCTGAAGGTGCCTGAAATCTGTGGAGAGACCCTTTGCTTCTAATTTCTCTCCACCTATAAAGAGCTCCCTGTTTGTTCTTATGCACCAAACCGCAGCTCAAGTTTTCTCCTATGGACTCATTGGTCAGCTAATTCATCTGCTGCAGGGCACTTTGGAGCATAACCTGTTGGAAAGGACTTCTGCTAGGAAGCTGTTGGTTTTGAAGAAGTAGAGATTTTAGGAAACAGCTGGTTTGATAAGCTTTAACACATAAACAAACAACAATAACAAATCCAATTTAACTGCTAGGCCAGCAGCACAGCTTTGTGATCCAGTGGTACAGGGGTGAATGAAGAAGGATAGGAAATTCAAGCCTTTGCCTAAGCTACACTGCAATGTAAAGGCAATCCTGGGCAATCCCTGTCTCAACCCTGAAAGTAAATCCACAATTAAGGCTGGGGAAATGACTCAGTAGTTGAACATTGTCCAACAAGCATGAACAACTAGGCTTAGCTACCGGTACTGGAAAAAAAAAGATTACAAGGCCATGTTGAGTTTTATCATAGTATTCTATATATTATGTATTATGTGGAAGAGGAATTAGAAAAGATGAATCAGACATGGTGTTTGGCAGTCAGGTCTACAGGGGGACGTGACCCTATTTGAAAGCTAGCTGTCTAGCTCTTTAACAATGAGATCTTCCTTTTGTCCAGGTCTTGACGGAGCACAGCACCACTAACATCAACTTAGAAGGAGAGAATGGAAACACAGCTTTGATGTCCACATGTGCCAAAGACAACAGTGAAGCTTTGCAGATTCTGGTTTGTAAATCTATCACACCCTGAGGCTTTCTTTCTGTGAATCAGTCATACACTGTTATTTAAGAAGCATTTCCTAGTATGTGCTTTGTAGAATAGAAAGCATAGAAAATAGGTCTAAAGAACTTAGTTCTCAGTGCTTTTTATGTAGATATACCTCTAGGATCCAATGCAAACCCTAGATTGTATCTAGAAGACTAAAAATGGAGCATGAAAGAAAAAAACAAGAAAAATCAAGGTATAAAGAAAATCTAGGCAGGGATTAAGATGAATCTGGCAGTAGGGCTAGAATATAAAACCAAAATACAGCAACCTGTATGACACTAGAAGCGTTTGATCCTGGGGTTGAAGAGATGACTCAGTGGTAAGAGCTCTGGCTCTTCTTCCAGGGAACTCAGGATTGGCTGCCACACCCACATAGTGGATTACAATCTTCTGTAAGCACAGGAGATCTAACACCCCTTCTGGTCTGTGTGTTTCAGGCACACACATTGTTTATAGACATTCGTACAGATTAAAACACCCATATACATAAATTTTTAAAAAATTAAATCATTTGATTTTGAGCCCTTAAGTGTTCAAAGAGAAAAAGATGAATATAGTCAGTCATAGAGCTATTTGACTTCTAAGGTGGAAGCAGAAGGAAAGCATTTCATTCCCTTCCATAGCCCCGCTGCTATGCTTTCCCCAGAGCCTGAATCCAGAAAGTCAGGCATCTCTCTCTGTAAAGTCTCCCAGGCTTCGGAGAAACTCTATAAGACACTGGAGATGCCTGACTCGGGGATGGCTTCTGTTCTGGGCAGCACTCCTGATAAGAGCATTATAGGAATTTCATCAAATTAGCCTTTTCAAATGTTTCTGAGTTACTTACCTGCTATTCAGAGCTAAAAGGATATGCAAATATACCCTGATAGTTACATATGCAAACATGTGTTCCTATTTTGCTTTTATTTGACTATTGGGTACTAACAACCTAGAACAACAAAACGCTGTAGGAAGTGAAGGAATATAGAGTATTCCAGTCTCTGAAATTTTAACGTAGTGGGTCATCGTGCTTCAGACTTTCCCGTAAGTGATGGCATCTAAACTGCCCTTACTCACCACACTAGGTACTTCTGCTGGCCTCAGATATATGACTCAAATAACCTGTGTTTTAAAAATTAAATATTTCACATGAAATGGAAAAAATATGTTGAACTTGTTAGGAGAGTAAGACTGATATTTTTGTGCCATGTGTATCTTCATCTTTCTAAGATGTAAGGTGTCTCTATTGTAATTTTACCTGGTTCTGTATTGTATTCTTGCCCAGGCAGCTTTCTGCATGGTCTCCCACAGGCTCTGCTAGATGAAATGGCTTTGCTAGGAGCACAGAACGTCTTGCCTACCTCTGTCACTTAATTACTGTTACTGTTTTTTTTTTCCTTCTCCTTCACCTCCAGTTAGAAAAAGGAGCTAAACTGTGTAAATCAAATAAATGGGGAGACTACCCTGTTCACCAGGCTGCATTTTCAGGTGCCAAAAAATGCATGGAATTAATACTAAAGTATGGTGAGTTGATGTTTTCTGTATTTTACGTAGTAAAATACCCATCATCTGAAAAAGGATAGACTTTATAAATGTTCTGTCTTCAGAAACCTATTTATTTCCACTATTCATCTTAAATGGTGTTTTCTTCTAAAGGCGAAAAGAATGGCTACAGCAGGGAGACTCATATCAACTTCGTGAATCATAAGAAAGTCAGCCCACTCCACCTTGCAGTTCAAAGTGGTGATTTGGACATGATTCAGATGTGCCTAGACAACGGTGCACACGTCGACATGATAGAGGCAAGTGTTCAGTCTGTGTGGCACCTTGACTTGAGAATTTCCATCTATTATTTCCCAAATGTTTTGTGGCTCCTTTATACTCAGGTAAGATTGGAAATACACAAAAGAAATTTTGTTCCTCTGTCCATTCTGAGAAAAATGTTCCCTAATTTTATAAATTTCAATATTTTAAAGCAGGCGACAAAGCAGATGCAGTAATAAGCTCACCCTTCTTAACTGCATGAGTTGTAGTAAGGCCTAACCTCAATAATAATAGCAGCAATATTCCCAGCCAGGAGCCCTGAAGCCCATTCTGAATGGCTTGGGGTCTAGTCTAACGACTTGCATCTTTTAACTAAGGATCACTTAATTCACTTCTAAGGATATGTATGTAAGAGAGTTGACTGAGTCTGGGTCCGGACCTGATGATAAGCAGAGACTACAGGGATTTTCCCTAGAGAATTCTGAGTCAGTTACCACAAGGGCCTTTTCTTCCTAAAGGAAGAAGAACTTGGTTTTTAATCACATGAAGCGTCTTCCCATTGCTTCCACATTCTTTGAAATAGAAATGACCTTATTCATATGAAGTCATTTCCCTCAGCTGCCGCAGTAGCTGCAGAAATGAAAGGGACTCATATTCCTTGAGCAGAGAATGGTGTTTAAGTAATGGTGATGGAAGTGTGTGCCATGAACACTCGAGTTGCTAAGAAGTACTCTTTGCTAGAAAAGCCTCCATACTCATGGTTTTCAGTAAATCAAATGATGCAGTTCATCACCTTTGGACATCCTAGATCTGGGAAGAATAAACTTACTGCTGAATTTACCTGTTTCAGGTCCTTACCTTGGGATCTAAGCTAATGCTGACATCAATCTTGTTTACAGAATGGCAAATGCATGGCCCTCCATTTCGCTGCCACCCAAGGGGCCACTGACATCGTTAAACTCATGATCTCATCTTATACTGGAAGCCGTGATATCGTGAATGCAGTTGATGGCAATCAGGAGACCTTGCTTCACAGGCAAGTAGCCTTTATACAAGTTAAGTATATATTGCTGAAAAAAAAATTAGTCAGTATGGTAGTTAACACTCTAAAGTTGAATCATTCATCTCAAATGACAAGAAAGCAAAGGAATTTTTCAACAAACCTATAAGCAATACTTTTGCAATGCTTAAAGAAAAAGATAACTATTATCATAAAACAATACCCATAAACAAAGCCTATACATGGAAGATAAAGAATCACACACATCAGAAACTCAAAAGACCCAATAATGAATAAATTAATAGAGGCAAAAATGAAGGAATTTTGGCATTTTAAAAACGTACAAATCAATGGACTATTACCAAAATATCAGGTGGAAAATTATGCCTACCAGTAAAATCTTGAGTAATAGATTAAATTCACCAGTCAAATGACATCAACAGGATGAGTCATAAAACAAGATTCAACAACACAAGCAATTCACTTCATTAGTAAAGTTACATAGAAACAAAACTGGGAAGGTTTGAAAAAGACACATGATGCAATTAAGATCCAATCAAGCTGCAGTAGCTATATGTCTTTCAAATAAGTCAGGCTTGAAGACAAACATGAAAGGGACAAAGGTCAGAGGAGAATCTATCGCAGTGATGTGTTGCAACTAGAATCTCTAATGTCCTGCAGGAATCAAAGTAAAATGGTAAACAGAGCTTTAGAGAAGTGCCAGTGACATACTCTGGGCCAGTCATTGATCCTCTAGGAAGCCCACATGTGAGATTTTCTAAGCCGTTTCTAAATTCAGTTCTTCATGTGTGTTCTGCTGTGGTCTCAGTGAACAGCAGGGAGCAGATCTATGCAGCCTTCCCTTTGTTCCCCTTCTGATCTTTTCTGCCTTAACCCACAAGTAGACATAAATGTTGTGAAACATCTATAGGAAATTCTCTAACCAGGTTCCAAATAAAGAGAACTGTTTCAGTGGTGGTGGTTTCCTGGGTGCTGGGCAGTGAAGCAGGAAGTGTAGATTGGGATTCTATCCCATTGGGAAGACAACGATTAAATATTCCTTCTGTAATTGATAGCAGTGTTTCTCTGTACCTATCTCTCTCCCTCTTCTTCTCCATAACTATGATTAAGTAGAAGCCTGGAATGACAGAAGAGAGACAGTAAATTCTCAGTCAGTAACTGGAGCAGGAAAGCTGCATCATCTCTCCAGATAAGAATAGCAAGCCGGCAGTATAAGATGTACTTCTGAACTGGGAAGCAGTGATAATATCCAGATGAGGAAGACCACTAGCCCAGATCGGATATGCAGGCAGGGTCTCACATAGGGTGAATCGGAAAACTAAAATTCCATAATATGAGGAGAAAATATTTAAAAAGCAAAACAAAACAATAAACCTCCAAACTAGCAAAAGGTTTATTTACTTTCGATGACATATAAAATACAGAGCCAGATTGAAAGAATCACAATCAAAATATTTCAGTTCTTCAAAGATTTGAAGAAATGGATGATAAATTATACAAACATAAGCATATGATGATAGAAGAAGATTATGGAAAATGAATGAGCAAGATATCAGAAGTGCCAGTACAAAAAAGTCCAATAGAAACCTTAAAACAAAAATCGTAAGGCTAGCAAGATATCTCAGTAGAAGGTGCTGGCCATTGAGACAGGCGACCTGAGCTTAACAGTAGGGTGTATGTGGAAGAAGGAGAGAAATGACTCTTGCAAATTGTTCTCTGACCTCTACATGTGCACTATAACACACACACACAAATGAATAAATAGATAAATGTAATAAAAATAAATAAAAGAAGCAAAAAGTGCTGCACGTAAGAAACATGCAAGAGCTTGGGAGTTCCTAGGGCTGATTCTAACAGCCCAGATTCTATTAGAACCACTGGAGTGCACTTGGACATTGTTTAGAAGTCTTTGATTCTAAGGTTCAGTTAATTTGGACATCCAGTGACTTTCCATAGCATAGTTTAGAATATGAATATGCCAAAGGAACAATCATATTAGGAAAATAGGGCCTCCATGCTATAACTTGTGAACTTTTGGTAACACTCAAGTGTGTTCTGAAATTTATGTATGTACAAAAGTTTAAGAATGACTGAGGGCCGGGTGGTGGTGACATACGCCTTTAATGCCAACACTCGGGAGGCAGAGGCAGGTGGATCTCTGTGAGATCGAGGCCAGCCTGGTCTACAAGAGCTAGTTCCAGGACAGGCACCAAAAACTACAGAGAAACCCTGTCTTGAAAATCCAAAAAGAAGAAAAAAAAAAAAGAAAAATAAAACCAAGAGTGACTGAGGGCTTTGAATGGGAGCAGTGTGAGATTCAACAGAAAACATGGTTTTAAGTCATTAGCGTTAGCATCTGCACAGTGACATTTTACTGAATATTCTCGGCTTCCAGTTGTTATTAATTAGCATTGTGCCATGACTGACTGTGAGATGGTCCTACAGTGACCAGTTCTCTCCATAGCAAGTGCAAGCTTCATAAGAGTTCAGGAAAGCTGACGCTTCCTCATTGGCTTTGCTGAAGAGGAGCCCCGCCCAGCCACCCTCCCTGTAGATCTTCTGAACGCTACAGATATAGTTTAGGCACTTCTTACATGATCCCTACAATCACAGCAATGTCTACCAGTTCTTTAATCTCAGTTAAAAGGTAGGTGGTGCTGCCCGCTTCAGAATGAAGATTTTATAGGTAGACAGATCGCTAGAAAATGAGAGAGTGATTTTTGTGCTTTTCCCTGATTTTAACTGGTCACTCAGAATCTGAATTCTTTAATATAAGATTGTGTTATTCAGTGTCCCATTAAACTTATTTCTGAATGAAGCAGCTTTAGTTCTCTCATTTATTTCAATAGAATCTTAATTCTTTGTTTGTTTTTTTTTTTTCCAGAGCCTCATTGTTTGATCACCATGACCTGGCAGACTACTTAATTTCAGTGGTAATTATTCAACTGGTGGGCCTAGTTCTCTGAAACTACTAGCTACCTTTGAAAATGTCATTTGAATATATAGCATGGGTTTTCTAAAAGAAACTGCAGTTCTTGGTTAACATATCTGTGTACTTCAAATTTAATAAAAATATTTATGGGAATTAAAATTATTTTAATCTTAGTCTCAAACTCAACTATGATAAAATTTTTGAAGTGCCATTTTAAATCATGACCATAAGAATTTTTCTTATTAATTGCAATTTATATTAAGAAAAAAAAGTATGTGGGGTGGGAGTTAAAGGTTTTCTAAAAAGGAAGTACAAAGAAATTATGGGCAGTCATTTGGCAGCCAAAGTTTCCAGAGGGCTGACTGACACATTTGCAAGGGTGTATTTCCTATGGATACACAGTAGTCAGCCTATGGAGTTAAAAGAACCGGGCTGTATATTTTGATGTCCTTTTCAGTTTTTTGTGCTTAGGGTTCATGGGTCTGTTGGAAAGAAAGCTCCTTGGAGGGCTGTGAATGGGTCCTCTGAGGGCTGCTGGGTGCAGACAAGTCAGTGGAGTCTTTATAATACTGCTCTCTTGGGACAGACAGAGGGCGGGCCATCTATGCCACTTTCATCTTCCAGTATCAGCTTTTAGCCCCACCTCCCCAGCATCATCTTCCAAGCCACGAAAAACAATGAAGAAAAAACTATGCTGAAGATACTCTGCCAAAGAAAGCACGTGATACTCTTCACTTGGAGAAGCCAATGGCGTTTTCACAAGTCTGCACTTGGGTGGTTGTGCGGTAGCTTATTATCTCCACGAGATGGACATCCAACACAGCTTCACTCATAGTATTTAGCCTTTCTTGCGGAGCTAGCAGTAACTACTGAAGTTGTGTTATTTACACAGCAAACTTTGGAAGAGCTTCACTAGACACCATGTTTTTGTGTCATGTGAACTTTCTTGCAAAAGTCCTGGCAGGAGAACCATGGCTGTCCCTCACTTACTGCTATTAGCGTCCCGTGAGGTGGCTGCTGCTACTGCCCCCATGCTCTGCAAGAACAAAGAGAAAGGACTGACTCAAGCAAGGCGGCTTACGCTGACTTTACTACTCTGCTCAAAGGAGAGAATTCGCTCTGTGGAAATTTTAAAGACATTTTGTTTCTTATCATGTGGGATATAGTCTCATAACACAGAAAAATAACGAAAGTAATTTTTAAATGTGAATTTTTGGCTAAATTCTTACCTTCATAATTTCAATTCAGTTCTCTCGGTTTATCTATTTCAAATAAAGTAAGTATTTTTAAGTGTATGATTTCTTATTAATGAGTTAAAAATTACACAAGAAATAAATGTGGAAAAACTCACAATTAGAGACATTTAAGAATGATTTATGTTAGGAACTAAAATCGTGCTTTAGATGAGAGAGTTTTGTTTTAAAGAACTTGAGTAGTAATTGATGTATTGACAGATGTTAAGCAAGAGCCTAACATGGGAAAATAACTTCATTGTTGAAATTATGTGACTGTCTTGATTTCTAATATTATTTGAGTTTTAGAGAAATGTCATGTAATCCTATGATTAGTCTTTAGATTGAATGCTGGAGTAATACAGACACTCTACATTTGTTAGGCATTGCAGAGTCAACTGCTACTTTGTCTAATCTTCTTGTTGAATGACTTGCTTTGTTTTAGGGAGCAGACATCAACAGCACTGATTCTGAAGGACGCTCTCCACTTATTTTAGCAACTGCTTCTGCATCTTGGAATATTGTGAATTTGCTCCTCTCTAAAGGTACCAACCGGAAGCAAGCCAACTTCCTTAGATAAACTTTGTCAACCGTCTGTCTCCTGCCAGACATGGGGACATATTCAATACACAGAAACATTAATGGAATATAGTTCATGCCTAGAAGAGTGTTCAGTCCAGTAAAGAAATATTGAAAGGATACTTCATAGCAATTATATATAATGTGTATCAGACAGCTATTAAACACCAGAAGTTTGTAGCTTTCTGTCACAGCAGATGTATGTACAATTGCTGTCCCGGCCTCCATTGCAGAAAAGCCTGGGCTATAGGAACAGAAGGGGCTGTCCATATCTTCTCCTTTCTTTATCACTCCATATTCTTATTTTATATTTAAAACATAAGGATTCACATAGAAATGTAAGTATCAGAGTTTTCACCCTTTACGCACACACGAGCACACACATCATAAAGTAAACTTGTTTTTGAAATATCTTCAATTCTTCCACCTAAGTGTAGTTGCTTCTCAGTTAAAGACGTGGAAAGTTGAGAGCCCACTAAAGGCTATGTTATGAACACAGGAATAGATTTTACATTTCTTGCTGTGCTTTTTTTCCAGGTGCCAAAGTAGACATAAAAGACCATCTGGGGCGTAACTTTTTACATTTGACTGTACAACAGCCTTATGGACTAAAACATTTGCAGCCAGAGTTTATGCAGGTATTGTATATCCATGAGTTTTTGTAAACTGAGTTGTGTTCAATAAAGAGCAAAATTGGGGGGGGGGGCTGGAGAGATGACGCAGAGATTAAGAGCACTGGCTGCTCTTCCAGAGGTCCTGAGTTCAAGTCCCAGCAACCACACGATGATTCACAACCATCTGTAATGAGATCCAGTGCCCTCTTCTAGTGTGCAGGGAGATTGCATACATAATAAATAAATAATCTTATAAAAAGGGTAAACTGATTTTGCTGCCATTTATATCATAAGAGTGCATTCTAAGAATTCTAGAACTGCTTTCAAATGAAGAAACTTTATTTCCATCATAGAAGTGGGAATGGTGATAATTCGTTGATAGAGATAATCCAGGCTGAGTTTTGAAAGTTGCAGGGGTTTTGTACTCTAATCTATAACTGGGGCCCATGGCTAATCAGTTGTTTTCTTTCACCGGCTCACTTCTGTGACTTGCCCTTGAGTGGAGAAGCCAAATATAAAGATGAATCAGTAATGTTCCACCATCAATTAAGAAAACTACTGAACACATTTCAGTCTGATGGCAGGATCACGCTTAGTGAGACAGTTCATATTTGCTACTTTACCATTAAGTGCATGTGATGCATCATATTTCACAGAATAAGTAGGTTTTCATGTTGTTAGTGTGTTTAATAAAGAGTTGAAATGCCTATGGGCTTCAACTTTTAAAACAAAAGTAAATGTTTATGACATAGATTGACTTACTAATTGCCTTTTATATTCTCATTTAATCTATTTTTGAAATTAAGTAAATCCAATTTCGAGACCTCCATCTGTTTTGTTTTGCTTAACATAACATCTTAGGTTCCTAAATGTTGTTTATGGAAACAATGAAGGGAGAAGCCAAGGGGGATCCTGGTCACATAGTTCGGAGAACACCTTTTCCCTAAGTGTCTCTCAAAACCCTGACATGACATGAAAGAAGCAAAGCATAAAACCTCATCCATATTTACTTTCCTTTAGCTGCATTTTACATGGTTTGTAGATCCATCTTCACCGAATAGATTCAAAACTGCCATGCTACAGAGTAGATGGAAGCCTACCCTATGACCATGAGGGCAGCTAGAGTAAAACACTCCTCTTCCCACAGATGCAACATATTAAGGAGCTGGTGATGGACGAAGACAACGATGGGTGTACGCCTCTCCACTATGCGTGCAGGCAGGGCGTCCCTGTCTCTGTAAATAACCTCCTTGGGTTCAACGTGTCCATTCACTCCAAAAGCAAAGATAAGAAATCGCCCCTGCATTTTGCAGCCAGGTGAGGACCAGCCTCCCAACACATGAGCGTGTCTGCTTCTGTCTTATATTTTGTCTTATGCATATGAACCTGACCTTTTCAAGCTATGGACGCATCAACACATGTCAGAGGCTTCTACAAGACATAAGCGACACAAGGCTTTTGAACGAAGGGGATCTCCATGGGATGACCCCTCTGCACCTGGCAGCGAAGAACGGACACGATAAAGTCGTTCAGCTTCTTCTGAAGAAAGGTGCATTGTTCCTCAGGTGAGGCAGGAATGTGTGGAATGGTGTATGTTTTAAATCTAGGCATTTTAAACTGTTTTCTGTAATATTTTAAATTAGGGCATAAGACTTTAGCCACCGATAAATAAAAACTATTTATCTCATTTAATTTTTCAAAACATACATAATCTCTGGAGCACTAAAATGGTTTTCAGTATAAATCTCAAATGGCAAATTAAGTGTATAGATTTACTACCTGTTGTCACAGAATAAGTGGCTTTGGACCTTTGAAATATTTCTTTGTATTCTATGTGATTATTCTTTCATCTTCTTGTACAAATTACAAATACAGAGCTACATTTGTGTGTTTGAGTACATGTATGTGTAGATATGCACACATATAGATACAGAACCATCTAGGAACAAAGGTTTTTCCTTCAGTCTAATAAATGAGAGATACAAAACAAGTGGCCATGGGCAACATTCAAACTGAATTGAACTCTCTTATACTTAAGGGGAGTTAACAAGATTAACAAAACCAAGTTAAAAGAGGAAACAATAAACCATGTATAGTAATTGAATACCATCTTTATAAAAAGGAAAAAAAAGCCTGGAGACACTTCTCCAGGCACAACGAGCTATCTTCAAGCTCCCCCGAAGTGGCAGAGAGAAAGCAGGTTTTAGGCTCATGCCCATGAGCCAGGTTCTTCATCAGAGCACTGTAGTAGTTCATGAATGGCAGCTTTGATCTGAGTGCTTTGCCCCCTCTTCCTGCTTCTAAGGGACCACAGAACATCCGACCCGCAGAAGGGATACATGCAGATCCAGCTCCATGGTTGCTGCTTAATTATAGCACTACCGAAATAGTAAGGTGACTCTCAAAACCTGAGCAATTACCAACCAGTAACAAAATTAACTTGTGCAATTTCCTTCTGTGCCGTAGTTTGTAAAGTATCCCCAATCTGACAAGCTTCCATTATATTTGCGTCTTTAATTTCTGGAGAAAAGGGATAAATGCCCTTGACAACACAAGAGAATGTAGAAGGGAATACTTAGAAACAACATTAGCCATCTTACAACCATGCAATCGCTGGTGACTGTAAGGACAATGCACCTATTATGGAAACTTTTCTGATACAATGTTCAGGGAAACAAGACTGCTCTGCTTGAAGCTCCTCATAAACAAACATGAAATACTGAGTTGTTACATCTCATGCCTGGCCATCCGCTCAGGCTACAGCGAGCTTAGTGGCATCACTCTCCATGTTTGATCTGTAAGTGTGTTTGCCTGTCTTTTCTTACCTCTTCAACAGTGACCACAATGGCTGGACGGCTTTGCATCATGCCTCCATGGGTGGGTACACTCAGACCATGAAGGTCATTCTTGATACTAACTTGAAGTGTACCGATCGACTAGATGAAGAAGGGGTAGGTACTAGATCCCTCTGACCAAATAAATCTTGACATGAAACAAACTTCCAAGCTTGCTAGAAAGCGTTCTTCATGACCCTCTTTCCATCCCTCATTCTGCTCTTAGTCTTTTGTTGAATTTTTAAAAAGTCGTCTCTTGGAGTGAGGAATAAGTAAAGGAGAATAGATGTAGAGAAGAGTGGGAGATGTGTGTGAGTTGAAGCTCCGCCCTCATATCTACAGAGCCTTAAAGTTTTATCTCTTCCTGGGAACCCAGAGAAATAAAGAAAGCAGAGCCAAGTGTTCATTCCTAAAGAGAGGCATCTGATATAAGTTACAACGATTTGAAAGGATTAACTTTATTGATTTTTATTGGGGTTTATTGTAGGTTTTTTTTTCTGTTGCTAAGATAAAGCATCCTGACAAGGAACTTAGAGGAGGAAGGGGTTTGTTGGATGGACAGTTCTAGGTTACAGCCTGTCACTGGGGCAGGGGCGGGGCACATGAGACGGGAACTCAGAGTGCCTACCCATCACATCCACAACAGAGCCAGGAGAAATGAACGTGCTTTTGCTGCTTGCTTTCTGTTCAGCACGGTTCTTCCAGCCTATGGTGGGCAGAGTCAATTAACACTCAAGACAATGCCCACGGGTGGATCAGATCTAGAGAACTCCTTAATTAAGGCTCTGCTCCTAGACTAGGTTGACCCTAGTCTGTGGCAAGTTGAAAATCACCATCATAATCTCACTCTTATCAACTTGACATACAAACACCCTCATGACTTGTAAGCCATAGTCTTCCTTTCCTTATATCCAAGTTCTCACATTAATATTATATATAAAATATAACCCAATGTAAAAGTTTCCAGTCCTTAAAAAGCCAACTCTTTAAAAATTCAGTCTCTTTAAAAGTCCAAAATCTCTTAAGTGTGGGCTCTGTAAAAAAAAATAAATTACATACTTAAGCATGATCAGTGCAAAGAGAAATGTGCTGGCTAGTTTTATGTATACTTGACACAAGCTAGAGCCATCTCAAAGGAGGAAAACTCAATTGAGAAAATGCCTACATCAGATCAAGCTACAGGACATTGTCTTACTTAGTGGTTGATAGGGGAGGACCCAGTCCATTGTGGGCAGTGCCATTCCTGGGATGGTGGTCCTGGGTTCTATAAGAAAACAGGCTGAGCAAGCTATGATGAGCAAGTCAGTAAGCAGCACGTCTCTATAGCCTCTGCAACAGTTCTTGATTGCCGGTTCCTACCGTGGTTGAGTTCCTGTCCTGATGTCCTTTGGTGATGAACAATGGTATGGAACTGTAAATTAAATAAACCTTTTCTTTTCTAAGATGCATTGGTCATGATGTTTCATCACAGCAATAGTAACCATGGAATAAGACACAGAAGAAGTGGACCATGGCATCTAATTAAACCCAAACCCCACCAGTTGGATACACAAATCTTGCATCCCACTGTCAAACATCTGAGCTCCAAAGGGCATCATAAACATCTCCAGTTCTGCCATCCCACAGCACACAGTTTCCGTCCAAGGCCTGGGCCAGTCTTGCTTCATACCTGCATCTGTCCTTGGTGGGTATCCTACAGTATTGGCCTCTCTCCAGGCAGCAGAGTGTTCACCTGTACCCATGGCTTTTTGAGGACTCTCCATGTGGATTCCCACCCTATTACAAAGGATCAAGCCTCAACCACTCCATGATCTCCTCAATCTTGCGTTTTCCTATCTTCAGAACCCGTGCTCCCATGGGCAATGTTTTTACTACCAGTTCTGCCTGTCCTCACCCCACCAGACCACAATTGTATTACTTTCCATGTACAAAACCTGAGGAAATGTTTTGCTATTTTCCCAAGGAAGCACAGAAGGCTTCACTGGGAATCTGTGACCTGTTATTAATTACAGCTGATTCTTCAGGCCCAGCATGACCAGCACACAGATTCTTAGCCAAAATATCACACAAATGTCCCCTATCTCTGCTATCAATAAACTCCCCCTGTATCATGATCTGGGCCTTCACTATCTGGAGGCCACTTAAGCATTCTTAATGTCCAAGTTCCCATACAAGAATTTCCCTTTAAGCTCTGATTACTTAATGTCTTTTTCAATCTAAAGTTCCAAAATCATGTATAATCCTCCAACAAAATGATTCAAAGCCATAAAGATTCATGAGATTGTGTTCATCACAGCCACAGGCCTATCTCCGGGTTAGTGCTGATTTCTGTTCTGGTTTCATTTCTGTTGCTGTGACAAAGCATGCCATCAAAGCACAAAAGAGGGTGGATTAGGCTTACAGTTCCATGTTCCAGCCAATCACTGAAGGGAAGTCAAGGCAGAAACTCAAAGCAGCTAGCTGTTTCACATACACAGCCAAGAACAAAGAGAAACTAATGGATCCTGGCTTTCTTGCTCCCACATGGCTTTCTCCTGTCTTTTCTAGTTTAGGAACTGCTACCAAAGGAATGATGCCACCCACAGTGGGCTGAACCCTTCTACAACAATCAACAATCAAGACTCACCCCCTTAGACATGCCCACGGGCCAGTCAGATCTAGAGAGTTTTTCAGTTGAAATGCTCTTCTAGGTTGTGCTGCGATAACAATTAAAGCTGCAGCTTTTCCTTATTTGTTTAGGGAGTGTTGAAATGTGCATTTCCTCAAGAAATGACTGAGATAGGTCGCCCTGATTTCTGTTTCTATTTTTAAAAATATTTTTTGTGTGGGAAATTGACAAATTGGCAACATTACGCTAGTCTCTGACTTCTTAATAAGCTTGTAGAGCCACAAAGTCTGGAACCCACAGTGCTAATAGGTGCTAAGTCCTCAGGGGCATGTGCTTCTGTGTTTACCATCAGAGCCTTACTTCGGAAGCTTCTCATTTGTCCTTGGGGAATCATCTCACAGAACACCATAAAGTAGCACACTCACATGCACGCGCGCACACACACACACACACACACACACACACACACACACACACACACACACACACACACACACAGTCTTTGGCTGATAAAGCCATTGTTTAAATCTTCTTTGTGAACATGAGGTTTAAATTGATATGCTTGCTACTAAGTAGTTGGAGCTTTGTTGATGGTTCTTTTAAGCAATTCGGCAATGAAACAAGGCCAGGACAGCCAAAGGGCTTTACCACTCTCAACCCACTTCTGTGCTCTGCTTTTGTCTGAAAGAACACAGCGCTCCACTTTGCAGCACGGGAAGGCCACGCCAAGGCTGTTGCGATGCTCCTGAACTACAACGCTGAAATCCTCCTGAACAAGCAGCATGCCTCCTTTCTTCATATCGCGCTGCACAATAAGCGGAAGGAAGTAGTTCTCACAACCATCAGGAGTAAAAGGTGTGTGTCTTCCTGTCTCACCTGTAACCCGCATCTTCGGGTAACAAAGTTGTGTATCTTCCCGTCTGCTTTGTAACCTGCATCCTTGGGTAGCAAAGGTGTGTGTCTTCCTGTCTCATTGTAACCTGCATCCTCAGGTAACAGGTTGCACCCCTAGCCTGCGGACAAGTGAGAGGGAAGGAACACACTTCAGCTTTGAATCAACATATGCAAATGCCCGTTGTTCAGTTATTGCTAACAATGGGAGCATTGCTTCATCCTCAGTCTTCCTTTCTACAAACCAAACGTGCAACCCGATACTAGCAGCTTAACCCTTTCTCAGACCCTGGGGTCCACACACAGGGAATATTTGGCAACAAGGTCAAGCAAACTCTGGCTTGCCTTCCTGAACTTGCCTGCCAACACAAACTCCCGGACTGGTTGCTGATAAAGACAGGTCTAGGACTAGGGAGCTATCCCATCAGGTCACCATGCCTGCCACCAAGCCCAGCTACCTGAGTTTGATCCTTAGAACACATACAGTGGAAGGAAAGAACGGCTTCCACAAGTTGTCTGCTAACCTAATAAGCACACAGCCAGTTCCTCCATGGTGCATGTTCCTCCAGACAAATACAATAAACAAATACATGCAAATAATAACAATATAGAAAGTATAATTAAGATTACTAATGGCATTTAATGAAATGTTCCTTTACAACGTGTGACCTTTTATAGATATCCTTGTAAATCATCCTCTAAGGAGTTTATTCTTGTTTTTCAAATATTTATTTAATTTAATGTTTTTTTTCTGCATGTGTGTATGTGTCCCACATGTGCCTGCAGGGGTCAGGAGAGCATGTTAGCCCCTGAAACTAGACTTGTGGGTAGTTGCGAGGCATCATGTGGGTCCTGGAGATTGAACCCAAGTCCTCTGGAAGGACAGTCAGTGCTCTTGACCACTGAGCCATTGCTCTGGCACATACATAGAGTTTGAATGATGAAGTTAGGTGGTGGTTTTTCCACTCTTCAAACAAAACTTCTCTATAACAGCACAAATAAATATTCAGACAACTTCTGTCACCCATTTGGGGACACAAAGTGACCGAAAATTCATATTCAAGGCAGATCTAGTCTTGGTTTGGAGCTTGTGGAGTCTTGAGAAATTCGTTACCTTTGAAGCACCACTGAGCCAAAGTGCTTAGCCATCTTTTCTGATAACAAAGCAGATATTCCACTTGAATTTTACTCTTGTGTTGATAGTAGTACTATCAGGCTCATCTTACAGGTATTATCTTAGAGATAATGAGTTCATCTTTTCTTCTTGTTATAGATTTAATTTCTCTTTGGAATACTAAGTATCTTCCAATCCCATCTCTTTAGATGGTGGTAAAGAAACACACTCAGTAATGTTATGGCAGGATCTACCGTCCCTACTAAATTGAAGATTTGTTATTTTTCAATTCAACTCAATACATCACATGCATACACATATATGAGTCAAATATGGATGTCATACAAAGTTGCTGATTCAAATATGTGAACATGACTTTCCCCACCTAACACAATAACCTCTGAAAATACTTCCTTAGCATGTCAGAATTGCAGGTGGGAACTAAGACAAAGACAGGCCTTCTTTAAAAAACATTTAAAGAAAGAGGCAGAACAGTGATGATAGCAGCCATTCTGAACTTTACCCACATTTCTAATCCCCATTAATGGATTAGTGTGATGTAGATGAACTGATCTGGGTTCACATGACTCCGCTGCAGTCAGTCTGTGAACATGATGCTATAGGACACAGCTGATGTTAGGGCTTCCACTACAAGTATATAATCTTCAGTTTCAACTACAAAGCAAAAGGCTGATTAATTATTGTACTTCTCTGTAGTAGGGAGGCTGCTTGCTCATTTCTTGGCTGCCTAGACTCCCAAAATAACCATACAGAAACTGTATTAATTAAATCACTGCTTAACCAATTACTTAAGTGTATTGCTAGCTAGCTCTTACATCTAGAATGAACCCATCTCCATTATTTTATATTTTACCACAAGTCTCGTGGCCTGCCAGCAAGGTTTCAGTGTGTCTGTTTCTAGTGGCGGCTCCATGGCTTCTCTTTGACTCTGCCTCCTTTCTTCCAGCATTCAGCTTAGTTTTCCCCACCTAGTTAAGTTCTTTCTTGCTATAGGTCCAACGCAGTTTCTTTATTAATCAATGGTATTCACAGCATACAGAGGGGACTCCCGCATCACTTCTCTTCTGTTTTATTTGCAGATGGGATGAGTGTTTTCAGGTTTTCAGCCATCATTCTCCAAGCAATAGATGTCCAATCGTGGAAATGGTGGAATACCTTCCTGAGTGCATGAAAGTAAGCTCCCTAAAGCAAAGGTCTTTGCGTGTGTGTGCTTGACACATAGTGTGGAAGGAGGGCTTGCTCTTAGAACCATAGCCTTGCACTAGCAGTTCCTATCTTTACAGTTACAGTTTCTAATTTTCAAAGTCTAAGAGGGAAAATAGCCAGCAAATAGTTAATGAGGACCTGCTTGGACAAAGGAATCCTAACAATTATTTCCTGTAATATAATAAAATATGGTAAATATATTTTCTTCTTCAAATAATTCAAGTTTAGGGCAGAGACACAGTGGTATTTGATAGCTGAATGAAAGCTTGCATTTGTTTCTAGCATTTATATCTAAGATGCCTTCCTGAAGGATACAGGCACCTGACTTCCTATAGAAATTAAAAGGCCTAGGACAGTCTTCTCAGAGAGCAGGAATCGCTTGGTTGAACACCAGCTGCTTCTACCATATTAGCGGCAGGAAGCAAATTCATGGTATTAACTTACCATGGCCTTTCCTAGGGCAGCAGTGCCACTAAGAGAAAACTCCCAATTCCTTGTTATTCCTGGAGAAGGTTCATAAAGCAAAGGAAAGCATGGAACCAGCTTGTATATTATTTAGACATGAAATAAAGTCCTTTCTCATGTGCAGCCTGCTCCCCCAACATCTCAGCTGGGTTTTCTTTCTCAAAGGTTCTTTTAGATTTCTGCATGATACCTTCCACAGAGGACAAATCCTGTCAGGACTACCATGTAAGTTTATTTTATTATGATAATCTGAAGTGTATTTTATAAAAATTCCTTGAAATATGAAAGTGGTGCTATTGTAGTTCTACAATCTATAGTAGATGATGAGTATTGGCTTCATATTGCATTATTTATTTATGAGAGAAGATTCTCCTTACATTGTTTCCCCAAAATATTTAGTTATTTCTAATCCCATCATTTAGTGTTGTTTCCAGTGTTTACACTTGCTTGTGTATTTTATGGGAAGAGTAAATATCTAAAAAACTAGTGTCTCATGGAGGTGGTTGACCAGTTGTCTGGGAGCTTCTTAGGCATATATGAAGCTATCTACTATATCTTGATATTCCTGGCTCTGAGAGGACAACATGATAGGCAATCATTTTTTTTCCCTCAGGATTAAGAATCTAGACCACCAGATTTTGGGTGACTCAAATCATTTATATAAACAGGGAGCCTAAACAATATAATTCAATTTTTCTTATTTCTGTAAAGAAATTAAAAAATACCTTTCCAATTTATTTATTTTTGTAAATTACATGAATAATTTGATTTTCTTTTCTCCATTTGAAATTACTACTAGTTATACCAGTTGACTTTCAGCAAAAGTTTAAGTTTTCATATTTGATTTATCAAGAAGTGACAGGGGACTAGACAGATGGTTCAGTGATTAAAAGCATTGGCTGTTCTTCCAGAAGACCTGGGTTCAATCCTCAGCACCCTCATTGTGGTTCACAGTTGTTTTCAACTCCAGTTCTAGGGGGTCAAATCCCTCTTCTGGAATTTGTGGACACCAAGCACATATGTACTATGCAGACATACATACAGGCAAGACACCTATACATCTAAAATAAACAAATAAATCTCAACAAACATTTTAAAAAGAAGTAGTTGGAGATCTTTACTAGGCTGATTATTAGACTAATACTATAAATTTATGTCTTCCACAGATTGAATATAATTTCAAATATCTTCAGTGCCCACTAGCATTGACCAAAAAATTAATACCTACCCAGGATGTGAGATATGAGCCTCTTACAGTCCTCAATGTAAGTCTAGTGCTTGCATTAACTGATTTGTTTCCTTTTGGATTCTGAATTGATTGACTGCAACATGATGGATGGGAATGGAAGTGCTCTGGGGAGACAGGTTTATAGTTCAACGTCCATACCTACCATCTTCTGTTGCCCAAGCCTGTTTTTTTTTTTTTTCACTCTGAGCTTTTCTAGGATCCATCTGCTCTGTGGGATATCCTTTCTAGGTTAACATGTTCATCTGGCAAGGAAGATCCTCCTAATTGAGGTCTCTGTTGCTCACCAAAGTAGTGTGGTCTGTGTATGGTATGACAGCAACATCAGTGTTTTCGGGGGGCTGGAGAGATGGCTCAGAGGTTAAGAGCACTGACTGTTCTTCCAGAGGTTCTGAGTTCAATTCCCAGCAACCACATGATGGCTCACAATCATCTGTAATAAGATCTGGTGTCCTTTTCTGGCCTGCAGAGACACATGCAAGTAGAATGCTGTATACATAATTAACAAATAAATCCTTAAAAAAAAAAGAAAAGAAAAAAACTAAAAAAAAAATCAGTGTTTTCGTAAATGATAGAGAATCTGGTGGGTTCTCTTGTTCCCTATAGGTTATTAATTTTTCTTTATATAGGTCTATGATAATTAAAGTATAATAATTTTGATATAGATAATAGTAGTTGCACATAACAACCCCAAAATTTATAATTTATAATGTATATATTATTTTAACTTCTTGTAAGTGCCTGCTGATGAAATTCCTTCTATAAAAGTAAGGCTGAATTTCTTCAATGACAGAATGAGGATAAACCCTTGCCAATTTATGTATTTATAAAATAAACATAATTTCTATTTCTGCTATAACCCTATTTCAGATCAATAAGATTATACCATTATTGGGACAGAGATTAAGAGGGACAGACTAAATCAAGTGGTTGCACCTGTATAAAAATAGTGGCTCTGACTATCTATCTATCTATCTATCTATCTATCTATCTATCTATCTATCTATCTATCTCTCCATCTCTCTTGCATTTGTTGTTTTGTTTTGAGACAGGGTTTCTATGTATAACCTTGGCTCTCCTGGAACTCTTTCTGTAGGCCAGACTGGCCTCAGTCTCACAGAGATCCACCTGCCTCTGCCTCCCAAGTGCTGGGATTAAAGGCATTGAACTACCACTGCCTGGCATATATTTAGTTCTTGTGAAAGTTTGAACTTCTCAGAATTTTTAAAATAAGCAAATGTTATAGTATCATAATAGCATTATAAATATAAAAACAAAACAAAGCAGAAGGCTCAGTTCATCCTCGGTTATTTAACACCGCTGTGCTTTTATTGCTCTTTCCTTGTTCAGGTCATGGTGCAGCATAACCGCATAGAGCTCCTCAACCACCCTGTGTGTAAGGAGTACTTACTCATGAAATGGTGGGTACTAGCACTTCTGCTTAAAACGGTGTTACCATTGACTCTACCCAAAGCCTCCTCAATAATTTTATTGCAGTTGTATTTTGTTGTTTTAGACACTATTATGTTTTAGAATTTAAGAAGAATGAGCATTGAAGACAAATTTTGTCATTAAAAATTATTAAGTTTGTCTTTGACACTAAATACATTTTGAATGTGTGGTTTTTAAAGTGGGACAAACCACCCTTCTGGGTCATGAAATTTAGTGAGTAGTGAGACAATAGGGGCACAGTACAGAAAGGCTCAATTTACAGCTAAGACACTTGGATGAAAGACTCTTCCATGAGCTGGTGAGACATTGCCATTTGCTCAGCAACTGAGATTCCATCTCTGAAAATGAGGAACATGAATTAGAAGACCCTTTGGCTGTAAAATACAAGGAATTTATAAAATAGATGTCTGAAATAGATCGTTGCTATTTTTCCATAGATATCTGTAAATATTTTTATTTGATATGACTCAGTTATGATTTGTTCATTTTTTGTAGGTGTGCCTATGGATTCAGAGCCCATATGATGAACCTAGGATCTTATTGTCTTGGTCTCATACCTATGACCTTTCTTGTCATCAAAATTAAGCCTGGACTGGCCTTCAACTCCACTGGAATAATCAACGAAACTAGTAATCATTTGGAAACAGTAGACACTCTGGTATTTCAAAACTTCATCATTTTACAATTAAGGATTATAAAAATGTATTTTTCTTTAGAAATAACAAGTCTATGTTGAAGCTGACATATCAGGACATCAGCTATTATGAATAGAACTTATTTGTGGTATAAATTTCTTCTAAAATAATTTTGAGTTGAGAAAAATATTAACAAATAGTCAGTAGGAGAATTTGCAGATGGACTGGTATCTAACTAAAATGCTAAATGTGAGAATTTTAAACTTTTCCACAATAACATGAATTTGTCTGTGTGGAGGATGCAGGGAAAGGGAAATAGGAAGAGATAGTTCATGAGTCCAAGTTTCTTATAAAAAAATGGGAAAACTTTGGAAATAGTGGTGATTATGATGTAATGATATGAATTATTTAATGATAGGAATTATATTTCTATAGTGTAAAGAAGTATTTAAAAGGGGTAGGGGAAGGGGAGAGGGGGACGGAGAAGGGAGAAGGACTGGGGAGAGCTTGAGGGAGTGGGAGGGTAGAGATGGAGGAAAGGTGGATATTGGAGAAGGGAATAAGATATCTACATTAAGGGAGTCATTTTAGGACTGGCAAGATACTTGGCCCTGGAGGGGATCCCAGGTGTCCACGGGGATGTCCCCAGCTAGGTCCTTGGGCAGCAGAGGAGAGGGTGCCAGAACTAGCATTGTCCCATAGTCACAGTGATGAATATCTTGATCACCACCATAGAAATTTTGTCTGATGGATGGAGGTAGAGACAGAGACCCACGTTCACATAGAGCAATGGACTGAGCTCCCAAGGTCTAGTCGAAGAACAGAAGGAGGGAGAAGATGAGTAAGGAAGTTAGGACCGTGAGGGGCTGGTCCACCCACTGAGACAGTGTGCCTGAACTAATGGGAGCTCACCAAATCCAGCTGGACTGGGACTGAAGGAGCATATGATCAAACCAGACTCTCTGAATGTGTCAGCCAATGGGGGCAGACCGAGTAGCCATCAACAATGGCACCAGGACCTATCTCTTCTGCTTGTATTATCTTTTTGGAAACCTAGTCTTTTTGGATGCACACCTTCCTAGGCCGGGATGGAGGGGGTGGTGGGCCTTGGACTTCCAACAGGGCAGGGCACCATGCCCTCTTTTAAGGAAGAAGGGGAGGGGGGAGGGGTGGAGGTAGCAGGAGGGGACTGGGAGAAGGGGAAGAAATGTAAAAATTTTATTTTATTTTTTTGAATGGAAAAAATAAAAAAATTCAAAGAAAAAAAGAAGTATTTAAAGTGTAAACTTTTTAAGTGTAGACTTTTGAAAGTGACAAATTAGGAGGCGAGGCAGTGAGATGGATCAGTGGGTAAAAGCACTTGTCAAGTCTGATGACCTGAGCTCAATACCTAGGACGCAAATGATGGGAAAAGAGAACCCACTTCTTCAAGTTGTCCCCTGATGTCCTCCTTCATCCTATGAGATGAGTGCATGCATGCATGCATGTGTGTACACATGCACACTAAATAAAGTAACAAATATATGCAATAAAAATTATAAATCAATAAATTTTATGATGAGTACCACATTTTTAAAAAATATGTAGATTTGCAGATCTGTCTCCCTTTATAATTCATTTGACAATCTTTGAACATGCAATATTAGGGATGTTAAGAAATGAGTATATTACCTCTACTAAATGAGACAAGGATTGGCATGATGAGAATTTTCAGTTTAGTGCAGTTGTGGGCAATGCATACAAATGAAGCAAATATAAAACAAAATTTAATAGTGGAAAATTATGGTGAATAAATTTTGTCTGCTCAAACCCCTCATAATACTTTCTGTTTCAGAATTCATTTCCAATAAAAATATGTATGATTCTAGTGTTTTTATCAAGTTTATTTGGATATTGCAAAGAAGTGGTCCAAATCATCCAACAGGTACATAATTCACTTTGTATTTATAAGCTATAATTATTTTAATATAGAGAATTAACTAGCAAACAATTATTTAAATAGTATTTGTCATATTCAATTCACACAGTGTGACTCATATAGAAACTTCAAACTGTAGAAATAGCGTAATTGTTGGTAAGGTCACTCTGCCTTTTGATACACATGAGAGAATTGCCCTACCGGTTCAGCCACCAGGTGGGTCTGTCTGTCCACTGCGATCGTTATAAATGACTTCACTATGTTTGCTCTTATATTATTTAAGGGATTTTGCTTATAGTCAATTTTAATTGTAATACTATAAACCCAATTTAAAATTTGAAATATAAGCATTTTTAAAGAACTTCTCCAGACCCTATTTCAAACAGGTATATCTTTGAATCACTGCCATAAGAAGAATGTTTTTTCTTTTCATTGAAAACCAAATTGCTATAAAATTTGGAGCCTCTTTTGAGCTGGGGTTATTCCTCTGGCTGAATCTGGTCTTGAACTCATGGTCTGCTTGCCATCACCCCTGAAATCCTGTGATTATCTGAATGTGCCACACCCATGGCTCGAAAATTATTCATGGCATTTTCTTTTACTTTATTCTTATTTTTAAGATAATAAGCTAGTGTAGGTGTAGCTTAGATATACGAATTACATAAAGTACCCAAAGATCTTTTCTTTGATTGGCAAATGAGAGAGAGTCTGTATTTTTTTAAGGTTGATTTATTGATTACATAAACAACATCTGCCTGCACATATCCCTGAAGGCCAGAAGAGGGCACCAGATCTCATTATAGATAGTTGTGAGCCACCATGTGGTTGCTGGGACTTGAACTCAGGACCTCTGGAAGAACAGTCAATGCTCTTAACCCCTGAGCCATCTCTCAGCCCTGAGAGTCTGTATTTCTAAGTATATAGTTTTAACTTCACATTTATGGCTTTTGTATATTTTTGAACATTTTACAAATGATATCTCTTTTATGGCAGTGAATTTTTAAATTTTTCTTTGTTATATAATGTAAGTCCATGGATATCTGTATCAAAGACTAATGGCATTAATACAAATTTGTATTCACTTACTACAATGCATCACAGATACTTTCCTGTGCATGTGTATTCTTTTGGTCAGTGAATTGTCACACTCCCGAGAGTTAAGCTGCATTGTTATTTTACCTTAAATGACTTAGGGCCCATTATTCATGCACTCTTTTCTTCTCCCATCTTCCTAACTTAACATTGTAATTGATAGTTTAAAAATTATAACATTACATAAATCTTCTGTTAGAGTTGGTCTCCCTTTTTCTGATTTGTGTTTAAATGGTCTTCAGTATGGAGCATTTAATGCCCAGAAATGTGTGCCCTATGAGGCAGAAAGATCTCAGGAATTATGAGACCAATCTTTAGTTCTTTAGAAGTTCCCTTAAGCTGGGAGGTGGTGACAAATGCCTTTAGTCCAGCACTTTGGGGGTCATGCAGGAGGATCTCTGAGTTTGAGGCCAGCCTGGTTTACAGAGTGAGTTCCAGGACAGCCAAGGCTACACAGAGAAACCCTATTTTGAAAGGAAACAACAACAACAAAAAGACCAAAAAGAATAGTTCCCCTAAGAGGGAATATGCCATACACCACACACAGGGCAGATAAACAAAAGACTGTAGCATTTTCTTCGGTATCAGCTGCCCGTAGCACTAGGACAGCCAGTGCCTCGGCCATCTCTAGCACTGACTGTGAGTCACTCCAGAAAGACAGATGTGACACTGTCTTTAAAGCATAGATAGCAATCCAAAGACCCCAGGTTTCTCCATGTGGTAACTCTCCATCCTTCTCTATCCAGAAAAGGAATTACTTCCTGGATTACAACAATGCTCTGGAGTGGGTCATCTACACAACCAGTATCATCTTTGTGCTACCCTTGTTTCTCAACATCCCTGCCTATATGCAGTGGGAATGTGGAGCAATAGCAATATTCTTCTACTGGATGAACTTCCTGTTATATCTTCAAAGGTAAGACCAGTTTGGATGATTTTTATATTCTTTAAACCTATAATATCAAAGAAAGACTATTAGAAGTGATGTGAACTTGTAACTTGCTTCTCGCTGTTTCCAGTTGTTTTAAATGTGAGGATTTTAATATCTTAATCCTGAAGGGTTTAAGGGCTGAGTGTGCAGACTGAGGCTTTAGCGCCTCAATTTGGGGCCCATTAATTATTTTTGGTGCACGTCAGTGTAGAGGGAGCAGTTTTGTATATGCAACCACATGGTATGTAGTGAGCAACATTCCAGAGTCTACCCACTAGACGCCAGCTGCAGATCACCATCCTCAGTGTAGCAACCGAAGGTATTCAGACATGGCCATAGCCCCTGAGTGCCAAGTCTGCCTTCATCAGCAAGTCCGTATCAAACACAGACAGAAACCGAAATGAAAGTGTTAGTCTCTTGTTTCATCTGACATTTGGTAAAAATTTACTTTGGGTTAAAACACTCAAATTAACTGAATAAAAGAAATACAAAAAACAGGGAATAAAATAATCTAATTTTTAAAAAAGTAGTAAGTGATTCAAGAGAAAGAAAGTGGCCAAATTCTTGAACTCTTGTCCTAACAGTTGCTGGTGTTGAGTAAAGCATCTTTTTTTATACGTGTTTATGATACCAAGAAGTAAATGGCGCTATCTGCATTGCATCAAAGAAGAAACTTAAGCACTGAGTATGGGCAATTTACCGAAGGTCAGCTAGTAAGCTGAGAAATAGGTTGGACCGAAGTATTGGGTCTCCAGGGATATGCTTCCCCTACTTTGTATACATTTATGTACATAGTGCAGCCATGCTGACTGAGGTATGGGCCCTTGGACAGAGGGGATATGGTTTTGGGAAAGAGCAGTGACCCAGAAGGAACACAGATTCAAGTCAGTCACTATCAGTGATCTCGCCACATTTCTGGTCCTCTTTGGGAGTATAGCTAAATTCCCTTTCAGATTTTCCAAAAAAATATATGTTTTGATTCTGATATGAAGTAGTGGGATTTTGTTACATGCTTTGATTCCTTCTTCCAAGAATTTTTGACAAAGGAAGAATGCAAGCTCGTAGCCAGATGTTGCACTTGTGTGTCCAATCATTTCACAGTACAGTATGTTAGGGGTGGGTTGTAAGGATGGATGAGTGTAAATGTGTACTTTGTGCCCTGTCTTGGGGACTTCTGAAAACGTGATCTCCTGCAATTGATCTCTATTTGATCCATCACAGGATTTCTGTCCCTAATCCTTTTATCAAACAACTGGCATAATTTTCTTTTATTTGCTTTGTGATGGTTTCTGTTTATCACTTAGAGTAAACTGCCATCCCCTTGGTCAAGTGGTAAAACCATGAAAGATGGCAAATATGGTATGAATAAGAAAGAAACATTCTTCCCAGGGCTGCACAGAGAAACTCTGTCTCAAAAAAGAAATGAAGGGAGGAAGAAAAGAAGGGAGAAGGAAGGAGGGAGGGAGGGAGGGAGAAAGGGAGGAAGAGAGGGAGGAAGGAAGGAAGGAAGGAAGGAAAGAAAGAAGGAAGGAAAAAGAAAAAAAAGAAAATCAGTAGAAGAGGAGGAAGCATTCCAACAGTCAGTTTGAAAAGAAGATTTGGTTTCTTGCAGAGTTGCATTTATTTATTTATACCAAAATGCCTGACTTCAGTGATTTCATCTATTAAACCTCCTATCTGACTTACTCCACGATAAATACTGAATGAAATACCCTTTGACACCAGAGTGAGCAACTGCTTTCATACTTTTGCTTTCCTAGGTTTGAGAACTGTGGGATTTTCATTGTTATGTTGGAGGTGATTTTTAAAACTCTGCTGAGATCGACGGGAGTGTTCATCTTCCTCCTATTGGCTTTTGGCCTCAGCTTTTATGTCCTCCTGAGTTTCCAAGTGAGATATTTACATCTCTAGTTGACTTCATTACTAGCAATATTGGAAATAGATATTTACACTTAAATGCTAATGGCTTAGTAAATTGATAGCTATATTTGAATAGTTTATATCTTATATATCTTTATTGAAGATAAATATAATTTTATCATATTTTTCTCTGGTCAAGAAGTTTATATTTAAGCACTAAAATGTGTTTTATATTTACTTTTGTTGATTGTAGTTAACTAATAATACTTCTCATAACTGTATCTTAAGAGCTACATGTGCGAATTTTAAAAAGTATTCTTAGTATAATTCTTATCACTTAGTCATCAGGAAACCCTTTTTCATGACTGGAGATTTTCATTTCCTCTTTCCTTTCCTTCTTTTTTCAGGACGCCTTCAGCACTCCATTGCTTTCCTTAATTCAGACGTTCAGTATGATGCTGGGCGATATCAACTATCGAGATGCCTTCCTAGAACCATTCTTAAAAAAGGAATTGGCATATCCAGTCCTGACCTTTGGGCAACTTATTGCCTTCACAATGTTTGTCCCAATTGTTCTCATGAATTTACTAGTAAGTGGTACCTCATTGCTCACTCTGTTAGTTACTTGGAACATTTAATAGTACTGACTTAGTTAGGGATTCTATTGCTGTGAAGAGACATGCTGACCAAGGCAACTCTTATACAGAAAACATTTAATTGAGGGGGCTCACTTATAACTTCAGAGGTTCAGTCCATTATGATGATGACAGGGAGCATGGCACCATGCCAGCAGACATGGTGCTGGAGTTGAGAACGCTACATCTTCCAAGCAACAAGAAGTCAACTAACTGTCCCACTGAGGGAAGCTTGAGAAAAAGAGACCTGAAGGCCCGCCCCCACAGTGACACACTTCCTCCAACAAGACCACACCTCTTAATAGTGCCACTTCCCTTAAAGGCCATTTTTTTTTCCCAAACCACCACAAATACTAAGGATTCTTAACCCGTTTAATACCTCTTTTTTTCTGGGGGCAGGGTGTTAGTCAGCTTTGTGTTGTTACAAGAAACTTCAGAGGGCAGCAAACTTAGTAAGATAAGGTTTAATACCTCCTGGTTTCCATGGTCCAAAGGCATTGTGTCCAGATCGTGGAAAGTTCCTTAGTTTCTGCCTCCCAGCCTTTGCTTCTTCTTGACTACCACAGCTTCCTCCACTTGGCCTGCATCTTCACGGCACTTGATCTATCACAGCAGTCACTGGAGGAGTCTAGTATCTCATTTCTCTGCCAAGTTCTTCCTACACATTGTCACTAAAGAGATAGCTAATAAAAAGCTGATCATTTCATTTAAAAGGTGGGCCTGTTACATTTGTTTTCATGACTCCTTAGGAGCCTTAATCCAGACCAGCCCCATCTGTTCTCTATGCTTCGCTCACCATCATCTTGATCTCAGCAACTCCCATCTTCCCCAGGACTGTTCCATTTTCCTTCTTGCCTCTGGAACTCCTGTGTAGGCTTTTCTTTCATTCTGGAAAACCCTCCCACCACAAGCTAACTCCTTCTAATCTTTCAAAGTTCAGTTCAAGTGCCAGGTCTTTTGGGAGGACTTCCTTAACCAATGGCTCCATCCCCATCACTTTAGTCTGAACTGGATGCTGCCTCCTTATCTTATGCCACTATTTCACTTTGGCAGAGATCTTGCCATGATGTGAAAAAGACATGAAGGAACTCAGTACAACCTTTGACCTTCATGTCCGCTATTGCTTGAGAATATATAGACAACACTGTGTGCAACACTGAATCTGCAAACACCATCACTTTAGACTTCCTGGCCCCAGAAATGTAAAGAGAAAATTCACATTGTTTATATTATATGCCATTTGGCCCATTGTGTCTAGTCGCTTATATACCATTTAGTCGATGGCATTTAGTTATTGACACTTGAGTGGAAAGTAAGACTTGATTAATTGTATTGTTTGTTGTGCTATGATCCATCTTTTGTCATACTACAGATTGGTTTGGCAGTTGGGGACATTGCTGAGGTCCAGAAGCATGCAGCATTGAAGAGGATTGCTATGCAGGTATTATAATTATTAAACATATATTTAAATAAACACTCTTATGATTACTTGTATTTAAGAATAGATGATTTTCAAAGAGCACAGCCACTTAATGTGGATATTTCTCCATATGGAGAATTTCCACCTGTGCCTGTTTGTGTGTTCTCTTATATTCTTGTTATAATCAATAGATCAGAAAAAACACCCTGGAGTAATCTACTCAGAAAAAAATTGAGAAATTGTTTGACAACTTGCATCAGGTTAAGGTATGATAAATTGGAGAAACCAGCTTAATTACATGCCAAACCAAAAGCAACATTGGTTTTTGAGTGTGTGTGTGAGTGTGTATGTGAATGTATCTATATGTATGTATGTGTGTATGTCTCTATATTTGTGTATACAGGTATGTATGTATAGGTGTTTGTGTGTGCATATCTATATATGTGTATGTATGAGCATATGTGTGTATGAATGTGTGTAGTGTGCATGTGTGGATGCATGTCTGGATGTATGTGTGTATGTGTGTAGGTGTATGTGTGTGTTCATGTATGAAGGTGTGCAGTGTGCATGTTTGGTTGTATGTATGTGTATATGTGTGTATGTGTGCGTGTGTGAAGGTGTGTATGTGTAGATGTGAGTATCCTACTAGGCTGATCTTGAACTCTCTTTGTCACTCACTTTGGCCTTGAACTTATGATCCTGCTGGCCCAGCCTCCTGAGTGCTGGGATAATAGGCCTGAGTGACACCGTAATCCAATATGAGGAATTTTTTCCTGCTGCAGTCCAAATGTTCAGCTCAGGAGTTCTCTTGCTAGTTTGCCATGTGACCACACGGTCCCTACACATGTTTTATGTTGAAGTTTTAACTAGATTTATGAAGCTTGTTTGTTTGTGTTCTCTGTATTATTTTGTTAGGCATCTTAATATAAAGTTCTTCAGAGTCAAAGACTTGTGGATGGGTCTTTGGCTACTAAATCTTGAGGCAGTTTTTTCTTTTATTTTTTATGTTTTTAGTGTCGTTGTCTTTAAATTTAAACTTTGACTGGAACCATGATGCTTCAGGAATACTTAATGATCAGTTGAATACATGCAAGTAGAAACTTAAAAATTATATTATAATTAACCCAAAAGCACATATAATTACGTACTCATGGTCAAGGTGTGATCCCATCCACCACTGACTTATTTCTGACTTGGCTCCACGCTCTCCTGCGAACTGGTCTTACAGTTGGTGAAAACTAAGGGAAATATCTTCCTATCGTACATGCTGCTGTCCTGGCTGGGGCATAAATATACATATAAATGTATGTGGCAAGTGGCTTTGGCTAGCATTTAAAGAGAGTGGGCTTGATCCTCAGCAAATTATCATAAAAATCAAAACAAATATTTAACCAGAATTGTAAGCAAAGCATAATACAGATGTTTTGAAACAGAAACAACTTTACAGTCTGTAATGGTGGTATACATCATGATAATAAACGGTAAGCCACATAGTCAGTGTGTCCTCCTCGGGACACACTTCATTTGAGGTCCCCTTGTTTAGGAATGTCTTTGTAGTTGACTATTTCTAAAAGTCATTGAAATCCAAAGTATTGAAAAGCAGTGTGGTCTTAGATTAGATCGTGAGTACTGCTACATGGTTGTCACAACCACCGTTTCCAAAGAGACACCAATGGCTGGAATACAGGAAATATGAAAGACGGGGGGCTGTATGGAAGACTATGTGAGCTCTTTGCTGAGCATGCATAAGGGCCTGGGCTGGATCCCCAGTACTGCCAAAAAATTAATAAATAATGTGAGAATTAAACAAAATACAAGCTCAAAACAGAAACATTAAAGACATGAAATACTGTCTCCAAAAAGAAGTTATATTCAGTATATGTCATCAGTAAAACTCTCTATATCTGCTAACATAGAAAGAAAAACCGACAGAAGGAGCTTGCATTTTTGTTTTCCTTTTGTTTTGTGCATTTAACTGCATTTGTCTTCTCACTTTGTATCTCCCCAGCTAAGCGATCCCTCCTCTCCTGTCCTGGGCATTTCATACCATTCGCACTTCCCAGCAGTGCTGAACTCTTGGCACTGTAACCCCCTAAGAGTACAGGCTCTGCCATCCTCCTTGTATCTCCAGTGTGGATTGCAGCCCCTGAACACTAACCACACACTTGCTAACATTAAGTTCTTCAACCATTTCTTCCACTTCATTTGAAGATTGCTTTCTGGCCTCATGAAGGATGAGGAGAGGGAGGGACAACTAGGTGACTGAGCTATGGAAGGTGGCGGGTGAAGGAAGCCTAGCCAGCTCAGTCACTGGGTATGAATCAGGACACAGGAATTCATTTTATTTTGCTCTTGAGGTGATTGTTTTAGATACTAATTAACAGGTATGTCAATAAACCCAACATGCATTGTAGGTGGAACTTCATACCAACTTGGAGAAAAAGCTGCCACTGTGGTTTCTACGCAAAGTAGATCAGCAGTTCACCATCGTGTATCCAAACAGACCTCGGCATGGCAGGATGTTGGTAAGTACTCCTAAGGAAAAGCATACCAAGAGATGTTGCATGACAGCCATTCATTGTGCTGGCCTCAGCAGTACCCCTGAGGAGGCTTTGGATCTACTCTGCCTGTGGGAAAGACGTGGTTCTGTTTTTGCAAGTGCATGAAACATATGAAAGTACCAGGATGTCGGGAGGGAGACGTCTGATCATGCACAGCATCACATCCCTGTGAGCTCATGCAGATACATGGGCCAGCTGTACCCTTTTAGGACCTGTCTAGCAGGGTAGCGTTCTTCATTTGCTTTTCTTAATCACTTGCCACATACATTTATATGAATATTTATGCCCAGATGTGTGTCTAAGTGCAAATGCGGAATGCAAGATAGAAAATATGCATGACAGTGTCTACTTCAGAAGACATGAAAAATAATTAAAGGCCAAGCCAGGTCAGTGCACTGTAGGAGAGAAGAGCCACACTAAAAGTCACAAGTTTCAGATCCTGACTCTTCTTCCATGCCCAGACTGCTCACGTCTTATGACTCCTCTTTCTGAGTTCTTTAGGTGGATTTTACCTGTGTAATCACAAAATGATAATCTCTGCACATCAGTTTAGGCTTTATTTTGACTCCACGCTATCCCCTAACCTTGTACATTTCAGTCACCATCTACCCCCAGAATCTGCAGTAACTTGTCTCTCTAGTTGAGAGCTTACTTTTAAGGTCCAGGTCCCTATGTTCGACTGACTTCTTTTTGTTTCCACTGTCTGTCTTAAAGCCTCTTTAAATTTAGCACACTCAAAGCCAAACTTCACTTCCACCGTGTTTCACCCTCTCCTCCCCACAGTGAAAAGGTTCCAGTGTTTTCCTAAGGTTCATTTCTGCAATTCATGTCCATGCAATTCGTCAGCCTAGGTGGGCCAGCCATCCTGGTTATATAGCATCCCCTTACTGCTTCTTCTCCCTGTAGCCCGCTCTATTTCTATACAGAGTTCACTTGAATTTCTCTGTGTCCTGGACCCGAAATTATCTCATTCTTGACCATTTCACATCCACTCTTGACCTTCTCTCGTCAACTATGATACAAAGGGTTAAGCTGGGGTACAGCTCAAGGTAAAAGAGCTTCCTCATCATGTACAAGGCCCTGTGTTCCGTCCCTGGTACCAGGAAAAAGAGGGCACTAAGTTAAAAATTACTAAAGTTAAAATGTCTATGTGTGAAATATTGTTCAGTAGTTGAATTGTGATGACTAATGAGGCAGAGCATTTTCAAGGAATAAACACCTTGTATATGGAACAGAACTGCACATAGTGCAGAAAGGGCACTTTTCATGAGTATTTGTAAAATGGTACTATGAAGCCCTTTCTTAGCAGCCCCTATTCCCTCTTCTACTTATGCCTTCCATATCATTTGCATTTTAAAATCTTTCTCTTATGGATAACTTCACTATAGCTTTTGGCCTGACAGTTTCCCAGGTAGACCAGGAGCTTTGTGAGGCCATAGTGGTAGCCTAGAAAAATTCGTTCTGCTGAGCCTGGCTTGGGGACTAAACTTTCGTGCATGCTCATGAAATAGTTCTAAATTTAATTCACCTTTAGTAACTACTATGTTTTACCCACAGCGATTTTTTCATTACTTTCTTTGTACACAAGAAACACGGCAAGAAGTACCAAACACTGACATGTGTCTGGAAATAGAAATATTGAAGCAGAAATACAGGTTTGTATTCCTCCATCTATCCTCATATGAAAAATCAGATACAGTTACATTATGATACTGGTGTTTATTTCATATATGAAATTAGGTTTTATTGAGGGACATTGTTCATGCAGTGAAAATCAAGAGACATTTTGTAGGGCTGAATTTACTTGTAACCATTGACCAGTCAGTTTGCCCTCCAAGGAATAAGTGGGTGAGGATTAAATGTTGATTTCCTTACTACTGGGTTCATTATCATAAACTGTTTTCTTCATGAGCCATCTGGATTCATATAACAGAAGCATAAAAAGACTTGGGGGATCCCTTGAATAACCACCTAGTGGACAGGAGTTATGCAAGAGGGCTCTACAGTTTTCCTGAGTTTAGATTCCCATCAACTATTTAGTAGCTATGTCCATAGGAAGGTAGCTTAACCTTTCTCTGCATGTTTCATATCAGTAACTGGAAACGATAGCTAGAAACAACAGCTAGTCACAAAGAAGGATGGGAACTTATGGAAAATCACTCCAACTTCAGTAATGTGCTGGCAACTATGAGGCTTCAAGCCTAGCACAGGTACTTGGTACAGAACATTTCTAGTCCCTAGTCCTTGCTGCAGTCAGGGACAAAACAGGGGTGGGGGGATTAGAAATAAGTTCATGACACATGTGTGCTCTTACAGGCTGAAGGACCTCACTTCTCTCTTGGAAAAGCAGCACGAACTCATCAAACTCATCATCCAGAAGATGGAAATCATCTCAGAGACAGAGGACGAAGATAACCATTGCTCTTTCCAGGACAAGTTCAAAAAGGAGCGGCTAGAACAAATGCATAGCAAGTGGAATTTCGTGTTGAATGCAGTTAAGAGCAAACCACACTAACTATTATTATATGTTAAATATTATAAATATATTAGTCCTAAATGTTATTCACCCAGGCCTTTAGTGGGATGCCTTATGGGAGTGGGGGATGGCTTGACTTACTTCAGTCAATTTCAGTTTGGAAAGGGCAAAGAAACAGGAGTTCGACAGATGTCATCGCATGGGAAACTGTAGTTCCTGTAAATTATGTCTCTAAATGCTCATACTTTCTGTCAACCACTGTGTATTGTTTGGGAATATCCTTTCTGACCTGTTCAAGCTGGACTTTAATGAAGGGTAATCTCATTTGACTGAATTTGACTCATTTGAAAGCAAAGTCGATAGAATACGCATTATGAAGGATAAGAATAAATGAAACTATCAAGCCAGGACACAAATGTCAATATTAGATTCCTATTCAATATTTATTGATATAATGTAATCATGTAACTATAGTTTATATATATGGTGATATAGCTTAACTATATAACATAAGATGTCTGTAGTTCTAAGTATTAGACTCAAACTTCTACCATGTAAAGACTTTTTGTGTTAGAACCTCAGGTGGAACATTGTAATTTCTGTCCCCAAAGTCCCGCTCTTCATCTTCTTCCTATTAGCACCACTTTGAGACACTTAACTGAAGTCCTAATCAGTAAATGATGATACTCGTGAATGTGACAGTAGCTGTGTGTTCCCCCTCTGTTTTTCTGTCAATTGTGTTGGTTTAGCGAGAAATGTTGCCCATAGGCTCATGTGTTTGAACCCTTGGACCCTAGTTGATGATTCTGTTTAGGGAAGTTTGCAAGTTTGCTTGCTCTCTATGTTCTGGGTGTGGATGGAAATGTGATCAGTCAGATTCCTCTCCTGCTACCACGACTTCTTCTTCATTACAGACTCTTCCTCTGGAGCTGTAAGCAAAAATAAACTGTTTTCCCTCAGATCGTGTTTGGTCATGGTCATGGTTTTGTATCATAGCAACAGAAAGTAACTTATATACCAATGGTCTTAATAAAGGAGTAACCCTGCACAATCATTCCTCAGGGACAGCAGTATGAATTTTTATTGCATTTAGCTTTTTGAAAATTTCAAATGTGCCTTCGTCAGATTCACACCTTTATTCTTTTCATGTGTAATACAAAAGTGCGAATTCACATACCCTAGCACCAAACTTCATATGGTAATTCTCATGTTTGTTTTCTCACCGACTCCAGGAGACATTTACTCCACGAGTGTGACTTTGGCTATGCATACTTTTACATTATATGTGGATAGTGCTGTTTCGAGGGGTCCCATCTTATTTTATTTATTTTTTAAATAAAAGAAAACAAACTATCTTTTTTTCATTATACATATCAATACAAGTTCCCACTCCCTTCCCTCCTTCCTTTCCCTTCACATACCCTCCCAACCCACCCCTACCCAATTCTCAGAGAGGGTGAGGCACATTGCTATAAGGAAGGTCTAAGGCCCTCCCTGTTAAATCTAGGTTGAGCAAGGTATCCATCCAAAGAGAATAGGTTCCCAAAAAGCCAATACATGCAGTAGGCATAAATCCTGGTGCCACCGTGAGTGGCCCCTAAGTCTGCCCCAGCCATGCACCTGCCAACCACATTCAAAGGGACTAGTCTGGTCCTATGCTTGTTCTTCCCTGTCAGGCTGGAGTTGGTGAGCTCCCATTAGCTCAGGTAGACTGTTTCAGTAGATGAACCCTTCATGGTCTTGACCTCTTTGCTCATATTCTCATTCCTCCCACTCTTCAACTGGACTTTGGGAGCTCAGTCCAGTGCTCTGATGCAGGTCTCTGTCTCTGTTTCCATCTGTTTCTGGATGAAGGTTCTATGTTGATATTTAAGATATCTATCAGTCTGACTACAGGGCAAGTCAAGATAGGGCCCCTCTCCTCTATTGCTTAGAGTCTTCGCTGGGGCCACTCTTGTGGATTCCTGGGAATTTCTCTAGAGCCAGGTTTCTTGCTAACCCTATAATGGCTCCCTCAATCAAGATATCTCTTTCCTTGTTCTCATCTTTGTCTTTCTTCCTTCACGACTAACCCATGTTGAATTTAGAACAGATCTTGACTGCTCTAATCTTGACTTTCCATCAAAGATTTCAACATTCTCTCAGGCTCCTACTTCTGAAATTGACACGCATCAGTGTCTGTTGAGGCATTCTTCCTCAGGAGAAGCGCTAAGGTTTTACATCCACACTAAAGGAATATCTCCCTAGTAAAATGCTTTCATACTAGCTCTGAAGTCCCGAGTCCTTCCCCAGTATTACTAACTAAAGAGCAGAGATCATAGAGACTTCTCTCCTCCACAGAAGTAACATAGCCTTCTTTTCTACTTTAGACACTTCTGGTAGAGAATCACTCTTGGTTCAAAATGTTTGTGATTCCTCATCTCCCTCCTCCTACTGTCTTCTGTGCCGCCTACTCCCCCTCCAACTCTTTCAGAGTTTACTTTCTGTGGTGCCTCCACATAAAAATCCTTCTGAATTATGCTCCTGGTCTCTCCTACTTCTGCCTATGATGTTGACCGTTACCTGCCTCCTACCCTTAACCAGGATGACATAGATTTGCTCATGGCTCACTCCCACCTTCAGTCTTGGGTGACACAAAGTAGGACACATTTCTTTCTTCACTTTTTTTCATACTTTGTTTGATTTGAAAATGACAAGTACAGCAAAAGGAGGTAAGGAAACTGCCCCCAAAGTGGCTTATGCCCTTGTGCTATGTCCCTGTCCTGCCTAACAAAAGACGTCTTCCTGAGGAGTGGAAGTGCCCTGAGAGCCACGTGGCCATGCCTTTCCCTCTCACTGCTACACACACACACACACACACACACACACACACACACACACACACACACACACTTTTATCTATGGTTAGAATGAACAATCGAAAGAGTTTGTACTTCAGAATAGAACAGTGTGTGTGTGTGTATGGACTTTAGTTTCTATTAGTTCAGTAACTGATTTTTTTCCTCATCTCTACATGGATGACAATAACTTACATGCCTTGTGGAATTGGCAAGATTAGACAATGGGTACCCAGGATACCTGGCTAAACAAATGCTAATTTAAGAAAACTGGTGCAGTAGATAAAAGCAGACATAAAACTTTGGAAGTTTTGCATCCTGCCAATTACTCTTTCATTTTCCTTGAAGTTAATTATCATATTGCTATAAACTGAAGCTCCCAGATACTCCTAGAGCCCATTATTCAGGATATAATACAAATCACACATATCATGAAAATATTTCATTAAAATAAATCTTCTCAACATTTTAGAGTTATTTTTGCCCCAGATGAAAATGAACAGACATTGCTGAGCACTGACCACAGCCCAGCATCATTGAGTGTTTTAAACTATCTTAGACATTTTGATACGATTATGTTAAATAATGGTAACATGTGGATCAGACACTGTTAGAAACCCACGTCTTAACTCTTGAGATTCTCAAAACCATATGTAGGTGCCTATGACTGCTCCTGTTTTATGAAAAAACTCGTGATCCCTCCAGGTTGAATGCCATACCTGCAGTCACATAACTGAGACAGGGACACCGCCACACCTTTCCAGATTTTGTGTTCAGTCAGGCACCTACATTCTATCTTAAAAAACAAACAAGAGAAGGGGACATTATTCCACCAATGGCTTCCTGCTTAGGTTATTGAGTGGACTCAAGCAGGGAAGGAAACATTGTAATTGCTGGTATTAGAAGGTTAGGGGATGACACAGGACATGCAGGCAATGAAAGCAAGAGTACAGGCTTGCCTTCTCAGAGACCTCCTAGCTCCTTCTATTCTGTATCTGGCTGTTAGATTAAATAATATCATATGTCTCACAGAGATACCCTAAACATTAAATGAGTTAACACCAGTACAATATTTGAAATAGAGACTTGACACATAGCACTCAATAAATACTAGCCAGTATGAAAAATATATTAGTTACAAGACCTGAAAATTATGCATTTATTTAAAGATTATTTTTCTTCCGGACAAAGGAAAATAAAAACTATGCAAATCTATCTCAAAAATTTAGTGATAGTATCATATTTTACAATTTTTTCCAACTTGGTTCCCAGATTACACAAGCATAATTTGATTCATATACTCAATGTGCCATCACTATCTCATCAGTCCACAAATGACATGTTGTAAATTGTAAAAACTGAAACAGGCAAGTTCCTTCTTTTACTGTGACTCAAATAGACTCTTAGTCACCTGATTTAAAGGGATGATGATTCATAAGAAGGTTAAAATGGGGTATGGGGTAAAAGAGAAGAAAATGAAGAGAAAACACGGAATTTGAGAACTAAGTATAAATATTAGTGCTTATAAGCAATCCACCAGGTTCTCTGTCAAATGTATTTAAGCCACAGGCTTGTTTGAAATGATACTTTTAGGCACAATACTATTTTAAAATGCAGTTTAAACATTGTTGTATCCTTCCAAAACAATGAGCCATCGACTGTGATAAGAAAATACCTTTTTTTTAAGAAAATACTTTTTTAAACCATCCAAGTACTAAGAAATATTTATAAAACCGCTTAGTCAGAATATGCGGTGAGAACTGGAACTTAGGTCCAGATGCCCAGCTTTCTTCCAAACTCTGCTTCAAGATCTGAAATGTCTTTGGGAGTAAACTGAGAAAATCAGGAACTGAAGAACTTCCTGATCACATGTAGACACGACGCCTCCCACCCAGCTGCATCAGAGTCCAACAGCAGAGGACTTGTTTCCAACTTCACGGCACTTTCCACTCAGTTCACTGTGTAGTTTCATGATGGATCATGCTTCATTGTGTCATGTTGGACCACTGTAGCCTAAAACATCTTCATTGTATGTGCGTGTTCACATGTGTCTGGGTACACATGTGTAGGTGCCTGTCAGGCCTGAAATGCAGTTAAAGTTAAATGTGGTATATAACCTCAGATCCAAGGGCAAATCCTCATAGCAAACAACTCACACATTCACAAGTTAGCACCACTGAAGCTCACATCCCAAAGACTAAGCCAATACCCTTTCTACTCTCAGGTTATATCTGCTATGAAATAACTAAAATTATTGAATAAACGAGGACCCACAGAAGTCCCAAGAACGTAATCAATACTGCATAAACTAAAATAAAGTTGTCATTTCTGATAAAATTAGAAAAAAATGCAAAAATAAAAGACAAAATAGTCCCCATTTGCATTAAGAAGTGGTTTCCAGACTCTGACATAAGCTATTAAAGGTATATAAACAAGGAAATGGACATAGCAGAAGTAGCAAAAGGAGTTTAATGCAAAAACTCTAAGAAAAGTACAAATTTCGATTATTACTTACGCTAAGGGGTGTTTTGCTGACAAAGAAATCATGTTATCAACCTTATGTTTTAACTAAACTAACAAAACATTTGGTGCTGATGGAGATGAACCGTATGTAGAAAAACAGAAAGCGTTATCATGACTGCACCAGTCTGACCCATCCTCTATGATTACACACCATTCCACCCGCAAAGGTTATAAAAACATGGTTGCCAAGCGACCAGGAGAGTCTGCTAAGATGAGGCAGTCAGCAGAGGATATCAGTTGCTAGACTGATACAGATGTTCAAACGAAGTTCCAAAACTAGACCAGGGCCTGGCCAGGAAGATGGCTTCTATGAGATCGGAGGGCTTAAGGCTCGGATCAATAGATGACTGTATTTCCTAGCTAAATATCACCCCCTCCCCTGGCCTGGCTTTATCTATTTTTATCTCTGTCCACATTTTGCTCTTTCAATTTTTATCACTTGATTCCATTTAGAATGACTAAAGAGAAGTTTTATTTTTTTTTTTAGTCAGAACCCATGGAATTTGTGCCTATACGTGGCGAGAGAAAAATAGTTAAGTGTGAACCAAAACTTCACCTGGACTCCTTGCCTGGGTTTTAGTTCCCAAAGTGAAGCCACCTTGGCCCAAATGGCAATGAAGGGCTGTGACACCATTCCTGAGTCCTTTGTGAGCTAAGGGATTGCCTAGACCAGTGGTTCTCAACCTGTGGGTCATGACCCCTTTGTGATCGAACAACCCTTTACAGGGTCGCACACCAGGTATCCTGCACCTTACTGTTCATCACAGTATCAAGATTACAGTTATGAAGTTAACAATGAAAATAATTTTATGGTTGGCGGTCACCACAGCATGAGGAACTGTATTAAAAGGGTCACAGCGTTAGGAAGGTTGAGAGCCACTGCTCCAGAAGATTTCAGCTTCATGAGGTCTGCTTTTCTTAACTATTTACATGTAACCTTGTCACCATTTCACTGTAAGCCACTCTTTAAAGGGCTTTCCCCTCATTCTGTCATCTCCAGCTCAAGGGTACACTTGTTTAAATTATTGAATTAAATATCAAATATTTCTTCATATCTCCAGTATGTTCTTCTACTTTGCAATTCCAACTGTGTGGAGTCCTAGCAAGGGCAGTATGTCCTTCGGGCTTAGCAGACATGCAGAACTTTAAACCACAGTTTGAGCTGCAGAAGCAGACTCTGCAATTTATCAAGATCTTCTGGTGGTCCACTCACAGAAATATGTGCATACTGCACTCTAAGACACGCTCTTATAGGGAGGTTTCACAGTGACAGTGCTGGATCCTGAATCTGGAGAAAGAGGGCAAAACCCAAAACAGGGCTGCTCTCAGACACGAGAGATGGCGCACATTTCCCTCGCCATGTCTACTCTCAGATATGAGAGATGGCGCACATTTCACTCGCCGTGTCTCCTCTCAGACACGAGAGATGGTGCACATTTCTGTCCCTCTTCCTTGCAATCTCAGGGTTCCCAGTACCCGCTTACTTAACAAAGGACTCCTCAAACCTACAGGCGGATGTCAAGGTTGTATCTCAGAGGCAGAGTACTTCTTTGACATATCCTAAATTCCAATTCCAGCACCACAGACAAAGCTCCACAGAGGTGTTTCCAGAGCAGTTCAGCATTCCAGTGAGGTAACTAGTAACGACCACCATTTCCTGGTGATCAGGCATCTATTATCTAGTATACTACAGGCTTGACTAGAACAGAAGGGTGGTACAAGGGCGAGTTGACTCTGCTTGAGCTCAAACATCCATTTTTCCTGCCGTCAAACATCGGCCCCCAGCACTTGGAGCTTCAGGCTCAAACCACAGCGTGCATCATCAGTGTCCTTGTTCCCAGGCCTTTGAGTCTGGAATGGAAGCACTTCCCTAGTTCTGTCAGGCCTCCACAGACTTCAGATCTGGGAAGCTTTTAGTCTCTGAAGTCACATGAGCCAATACCTCATGCTATGCTATGACTTGTTCTATGAACTTACGCATGGCCCGCTGGGCACATTTCTCTGGGGAATGCTGCTATAGGACTGAAAAATTGGACAATGCTTCCATACATTCTTGCTGCTGTAATAACACCAGGGGCAGGATACATACTAACAGACAGAATTATGTTCCTGGGACCCTAATTGGAAGTCTGTTGCCAAGGTGCCAACATTTGACAAGATTCTGCCTACTCCATCATGACACGGTGAGACAGAAGGCTCTCGCCAAACACATATGCCAAACACATATGCCAAACACATCCTTTTACAACAGCAATTATCCCACTCCGAAGGCGTGAGACCCCATGATCTAATCTCCTCTTTAAGACTCCACCTCTTCCTTGTTACAATGGAAATGCAGTGTTAACAGGAGTTTCAGACAGAAAATGCGCACGCCATCGTGGATGGAACTGTTGTCTTTAGGAAGCATAACTCTGGTTTCTAGGAGGTGAGAACGTGGAGGCAGTGTGAACAGGTCAACTGAACAGAACACGAGCTTGTCCTTATCCAATAACTCTGTTAACAAAGAAAATGGCCTTCCATTAAGTGATGAATCTGTTTTCTCCACCTATATCCAGGAAGTAGAATTAGATTCAATCTTCAACACTCCAAATCCAGAAGTATGGTGATAATTACTTCTCATCTTTGATACAACATGATATTGAATGTCACGTGTCTTAGTTTCATGTCTATGAAGTTATTATACAATTGCTCAAGACAAAGTCAAATAGAGCTCAGAATACTGTTTTACAAGAGCAGATTGCCTATATTATTATGAGTAAATGATTTTCTTTTTCTTTTCTGGGTACTTTCGATATAATATGTGCTGATATTTTTGTACAATGAGTTCACTAAGACAACTGTAATGGAATATGAGCAATTTAGTAACTAGAAAAGTTTGAAACAGTGCTCATTTCTTTTTGTTTTTGAGGTGAATAGTTTACTACAGTTAAAGAAGACTCAAGAGACAGTATTGGATAAGGATTACCTATGAAGATTTGGAGTTCAATCATATAGCTTTTTAAATTCTGCCTCTCTGCATCTCTCTGCCTCTGTCTGTCTCCCCCCACTCCATGCTGTGCTGTGTGTGTGTGTGCGCGCGCATGTGTGCACGCACATGCACACAAGCATGGAGAGGATAACCTCCCGTATCTCTTCTGTTTGAGATCGAGTCCCTTCTTGTCCTGATGTGCTCTGTATACAGGGTCACTGGTTAGTAGCTTGAAGGGACTCTATCTACCTCCCATCTCGCTATAGGCACACTGGGATTACATATGCATACTGCTGTCGGGTTCACATGGGTGCTGGAGAGCTGAACTCAGGGTCTGGTGCTTCCACAGCAGGTGCATCTCTCACTGTCTAATCTCCCTTACAACAAACGGAGAAGTACCTTTCTTAATTATGTCTTTAATTTGTGAATTATAAACTTTCTGTTCAACAGCTCATACATTTGGTCCTATGATACTGGTGTCTGAAGACAAAGGTCATGAAGCAAGCCGGTACTAGTGACAACAGCCCATGGAACACAAAAAGAGATTGACTGGGGACCCTGAGCTACAAATCATGCCTGGTTTGGCATAAAACATGTATTTTCAGGGTATAGACATCATAACACTACCCTCAACATGCCAGAGAGAAGGTTCATATATTCCATTTTAAACCAGATGTTCAGGTCTGGAAAACTGCTGAGATAATATAGAAAAATTGATTCATATGCCTAACACTAGATGGCAGTGATTGATAATAATTATTTGGAAATGAATGTTAAGTGTCATTGACGGCATTACAGATGCATATAAAATGTCCTTCCTCTGGACAAAGGAAAAAAATGCTACCTGATCCATTCTTGCTATTTTTACATTGTTTTGTCTATTGTCTAGTGTCTTCAAGGCTATTCCAGACCAGACCCACTGACTCCTAGGACCTCAAATATGACTATGATAATGACATTTATATTTTTTCTTTTACATAACTTAAGACCATTTCTAGTATTTTTCTACTAGATGTCTATTGCTGTAGTTTGAATTCTGAATGTCACTGAAAGGCCAAGTGATGAAAGTTTGGTTCTATCCTGTAGTTCTATCAAGAGATGATGGAACCTACAAAAGGTGAGGTCTAATGGGAGCAAGGTGGGTCATAGCAGCTATGCTCTTAAAGGGGGATTCTAGGCCCCAGGCTCCCTCTGTCTCTCCTTTTTGTGTCCTGACCACCAGGAGATGACCAGCCTCCTCAGACAAGCATTTCTCAGATATTCTACCTGCTGCAGCCCTTAAGCAACAGGGCTGAAGTCTCTGAAGTTATGAACCAAAACAACCCTTCCCTCAGACAGCAGAAACAACTAACAAATATGTGTCAGTAAACAAAGACAGCCAATTTCATCTGCAAAGTCTTAGGAAGATAGCACCAGATAGCCAAAATTGTCCTCATTTTTTTTTAAAAAAAAAATGCAATGTTTTCTTAATTCTTTGAGAATTCTGTATGCTAAGGCCAGGTCCCTCCCATTGTTAAATGTTACATTCTATATAGAACTAGTCTAGCTTAGGTTATCTTCCTGTGGGTACAGCTCCACATCTATAAATGAGGCCTTTAAAGGACTTGAAGGCTGCGGTATAATAACTTTACAGCTTCACAACACCCAGAGAAAAGAGTGGGCTGTAATTCACCTGGCTGTGATGAAATACAGAACAAAGGAATCCAAAGAAACAGTACGCAAGGGCCAGCAACGTAGCTTAGTTGATAGAGCACATGTCTAGGATGCATGAGCTCCTTGGTTTGACCACCATCACTGTACTAAGTTCATCATCCTACTACTTAAGAGGCAGAGGCAGAAGGGTCAGAAGTTCAGTTAGACAGTTATACAGTCAGCCTGGCCTAGAGACCTACCTAAAAAGGAAAAGGAGAAAGAGGAGGAGGAGGGGGCTGGAGAGATGGCTCAGTGGTTAAGAGCATTGCCTGTTCTTCCAAAGGTCCTGAGTTCAATTCCCGGCAACCACATGGTGGCTCACAACCATCTGTAATGAGGTCTGATGCCCTCTTCTGGCCTGCAGACATACACACAGAGAGAACATTGTATACATAATAAATAAATAAATATTAAAAAAAAAAGAGGAGGAGGAAGAGTTCCCAGTATGCAGTGTCTCTGTTGATGATCAAATTTTTAATCCAATAATCTATATCCAGGCTTATTCTTGTGTTTGTTGTTTCATTGCTGGATAGAGGTCTTTTTGAGAGACACCTTCACAAGATGAAAGTGGCTGATCCCCTCCTGTACTATCCACGTGTGACCGACCCATAGAAGCACATGATCCCACATGTGGCTCTGCTGCTTGTCCTGGACTTCGGCCTTTATGACTTCACAAGTATTTTTGAAAGCAGTGGTGCTCAGTGGAGAACAAAGAGTGGAGGCCACTTGACTGTGACAAAGGGATGAGGGAACGTTACTTGCATCTAGGAAGCCTGATGCTAATATCCAACAGTATATGAGGCAACCTTTGGCAGTAGGGATTATTCAACAGTGATGTCAATAGCCCCAGGGTGGATGCAACTGGAGCAGAGAAGGGACAGCTTTCAGGATTCCAGGCAAATGTGTGATGGCCTACAAGGGTTAAAATGAGGTCACAGAAAGAGAAACTGTGAAGGGCCATCAGCTAATTGTTCTCTAGACTTTCCACCCAATCTAACCCATTTATCTCCGGCTACTGTGCAAGGACTTACTCATACATCTAGTCAGAAGATTGCAAGACACTCTCAGAATGTGTGGGAGCTGCCCACATCAACATGTCCCCCAGGCCAGGGCAAAGTCCCCTCTATGCCTGCTTAAACTACCTCCTTACTTTGCATTTCTGAAGGCCTGACCACTCTGACACCTGAAAAGAGAAAGATTACTCAACATCACATCAAAAATAGCAAGATTAGTCAGAAATAAAAACTGAGCATTTCTTGGGTAGTTGCTTTGATGACAAAAGACTTCATTACTCCTAGGTACATTCTGAGAGACATTGTACTATGAATACAGGCCACTCTTTAGACCCAGTGGGAGAGGGGGTTGCGGTGCTGGGGGTGGGTATGAAGTTACTGCGAGGCTCAGCCCCACTGGTTAAATTGCTAAAATGCTAGGGCAACTGACATTTCATTTCAGTTTGACTAAACTTAGACTCAGGGCCATGAGTCATAGATGAAACACTTAAGGATACATAGAATTGTCTTATTTATTTTATAAATTCAGACCTTGTCAGCTGCATGTTTATTTCAGCTACTACCATTGCTGGGTAATCCAAAGACAGCAGATGGTGGAAAAATGGGAGTCAGTGCACAATGTGGCAGGAGAGGAGAGGGAGCAGCGGTGTGGTGAGGAGAGACAATGCCAGCAGCTCTGGTCATAGGATCTGGTGTTGGAAGAAATATGTAAATAGAGCAAAAGAGCGCAAACATAATGAAGGAAACGGGCAAGGTCCACCCGAGGAAGTTAGAATAAACAATACTTGTTTAAAGCAGAGGGTCCCTGGAGCTTTAGTTCTTGTGGCTGCAAACAGCTTGAGCCGGATTGCAGTCTGAGGTAGCAGCACTTTTACCTTGAGTAAACAGGAAATTACAACCGTGAAATGCTCTGGAAGGCGTTTCATGCTGCCTGGAGACTGCACACAGAGATCTCTGGGTGAATACCTCGGCACTCTAGACTGTCCGCCGGTGGGTCTGTTTATCTCAGCATCGTGTACTTGGGAATTAGGCAGAATGGAGGAAATAACTTACCGTCATACTCAAGACCGTGAATGTAAATATGCAATATCAAATTCCTTTCCTTGGGAACTGTGGGAATCTCTGTTATGTGAACTTCAAATAAAACACTGAGCTCCTGGGTATGCAGATTAAAATCCTTAAGAGCATCCTATGCGTCATCACACTGTAGTTCTGTATGACGAGAGCACCCTATGCGTCATCACACCGTAGTTCCGTATGACAATGTCACATCAAGGAAGCCGATTTGAGCAAAAGGCTTCTCTAGGGCTCCTGATGCCTGGATTCTTCCAGAATTTGTCTTTCTTCAGGAGAGGAGCTGTCGAACACTGGCCCTGTACTTCAGTTCTGAGCCTTGTATAGGGGAAACTGTCATTGGGGGTTGCTTGTGGGAAATAAAGGCTCAAGCTGATCCCCAAAAGTGTTTGGGAGTCCTGCAGACCAGAGTGACTGGGACATTTTGGCATTCTGGGTTGCTGACTCTAAATTCAGGGTGTGTCTGTTTTTCTACCAAATGACCAACATGCTCATCCGCATCTGTCTGTTACTTGAAACCACTAACATGTGAAAAAAAAATGAAAGCTATCCAATGTAAAGAAATATCCATGCATATTTGTCTTTTTTTTTTTTTGGACAAAGTTTCTCTGTAGCTTCGGAGACTGTCCTGGAACTTGTTCTGTAGACCAGGTTGGCCTCAAACTCACAGAGATCTGCCTGTCTCTGCCTCCTGAGTGCTGGCGTTAAAGGCATGTGGCACCACTGCCCGGCTTGTATATCTTTTTGAAAGCCTGAAAAAGTGGACTAATCGCTCCAAATGAACTCTTCAATACTGTTTGCCATTGCTTTTAGCTATGTGACCACCACACAGAGAGCAAACAGCACTCAACAAAATCAGCAAAACATGTGATCCAAGAAACACTATTAGCATAAGACAAACTAATTGAAACAGCTTCAGAAAGCATTTCAGGTCCTCAGACTATCAGCACAGCCCCAGGCTGTCACCACTGATCACCTCGGGCCCCTTTTGTGGAAGGAATGGAGCAGCCCCCTACTTCGTTGGTTATGAAGATTCTGCGTGCTGCCTGTTATTTTTTGCACCTTACAGGCATCCGTCCTCCTCTCCTTTGCTGTCAGCTGCGACAGAGTAACTCTGTTTACCAGACACAAAATGATGAGGTAGCTATAAGCAATACCTATCTGAACTGGGCCACACATGCAAGAGCACTTTGTGAACCTCTAGATTATTTTAACCTTTCCTTCTCCCCCAGATCCTTTAGTAGCGGGCTGGACACATTGATTATATATCACAGATGTTTGCCGTTGACCCTTCTTCCACCATGGAAGAAAGAAAGTGTGAGCGAGAGGGCGGGCCCGATTTAGACAGCACCTCGGCCATTGATGAATCTTTATGGAAGCCTTATCTTGTATTTTAAGCAGTAAAGCTCAGGATCTGTTTTACTGAAGCTGTTTATATATCTAATCAGAGTAGATCAGGAAATGTGGCTGATAGCACCGGGCTGCCTGAGACACGCAATATTTGTGGGCCGGCATTAAGGGGACCGTTGGGTGTGGAGGTATGATCGATGAAGTGTGTGTGAGGCTCTGTTTAGACTGAGAGGAATAACACCCTGGTGGCCACATTCATCCCGAGCAAATCAGTTTTCCCCATGCGGGCCGCTGCGAGAGGCTTGCGGGCAAAACCGACGAGAGGATTAAACAGCTCAGCTCTCCACATGGCCCTCACATGGCTATGGGCCACAGGCTGGGAGGGCTCCAGCTTGATAAGGGGTGGGGTACCGACGGCAGGGGTAGCCCCTGCTCTGTCCACACCAGGGAGTTGAATGCCATGGCACAGTATTTCACGCCAGAGAGCCTTTGTGTTGTTGGTTATAGAATGGGGGGTATTGGAGGTCTCCAGAAAAACGGGAGCTAGAGGAGGAAATACGGATGAGGTACAGGCATAGAGAGTGAAATTATGTTCAGGAACTAGGGCTTGCAGTTGAGGGCTCTGATAAATGTGAAATTCGGAGAGCTGGCCTGCAGGAGACAGGGTCAGAGAAGAGCTGCGTGAGAGTTCGAGTCCACAGCAGCACAAAGACAGAGTTCCTTTCTCCTAAGGTATCTCAGTCTTGCCCCTAAGACCTTCTGACTAATTAGAAGAGACTCGGCCCAATATAAAGGGCCACTTTGTGACTCAGCCTTAACTGACTTCAATGTTTCCCTTAAAGTTTGTGTTTGTTAGTTTTGGTTTTTAGTGGGGATTAAGTCCAGAGGTTTGTATGTGATCAATACATGTTCTGCCCCAAATTTACACTCCCAGTCCCTACCGGCTAAAGATTATTGTCTATGGCATTCCTGTGGAACAAAATCTGGACTGATGTTTGACAGATACTGGAGGAAGCGGGCATCATGGCCAGGCAAGTTGAAAAACACACCAAACTAACAAGGGGTTACAATAGTTCACTCAGAGAAGTTTTTGGAAAATTAAGTAGTGATATCTATAAAATATAAACACAACACGGGCATCAAGTCACTCAGTGACTGACCCTGTGCCCTAAGATTTGGGGTGGAGCTAATGTAGACTTTAAGATTACGTTTTAAAATACTGGAAGCCATGGGTTATCTTTGGATATAATTCAGTGTTGGCATCTGTGTCAGACTCTTTCTCAGGCACATTGTGAGAACCTTCTCCAGTGAGTCTTGTGTGTTCTTGGAAATGGAAGCGATGCATGCTTGTAGGGGCCACATGTTCATTAGCAGCCTCGATTTTACCTGAAGCTCACCTTCTGCTCTTGAGAAACAATAAAGGACTTTGTGGGTACCGTTACTAAACTTTTCATGCCTGTTTTCGTGCCCTGTGGCCCCAGTAATTTGGAAGGTGCAGTAAGTTGAGGGTTCATTTAATGCTGTCTTGCAAAGTGCTTGCACCAGGGTTCGAAAGGCAATTTAAGAACGTGGCTTCCACGCACGTCTTTTCCTCCCTGGCATAAAACTCAGTCTTAAAGAGGACTTCATTGTTTCCATCTCAATGTCCTTTTGTGAGAGGAGAAAACTGGCAGGCAGGGGTGGAATGCTACCTTTCTGAGATTTATTAGGCGTCTTGGAGGGCTCAGTAAACTAGGAAGGTAGCTGTGTTATCCTACGGCACTCAAGACTGATTTAGTTTCATGTCAGTTCTGGAACTGCAACCACAATATGAGCTGTAATGTTATGAATCGCTCTTTGGAGCGGCTGACCCTGCAGGTGGGGGAGTCAGAAGGTGGAAGAGCAGAGGAAGCCGAAGACTGGCGATTGCTACACCCCACATACACATTTCACCAAAGCACTTGAGTACGCAATTGTCCCTAATTTCATCCAGAAAGTTCCATTCCTTCCCCTGTGTTTCTTTTCTAAAATATCCTTTCTCCCTCAATATAGAAACTGGATTGTGTTGCTGCAGCATTTGAGGCTTTTTGTTGAGATGGTTACATAAAGTTTGCCCATGTGAAACTCAAAATAAGCTGTGGAAAACCTAATCACACCGCCTCTCACAGAAGAATTCCTGAGAGTTATGTTAAAGCAAATAGGAAGCACTGAGTCCTCTTAAGAGTGACAGGCTGTGACTCGGTTTCACAACACGGACTAGGCCTTGCCTTGACAGGAACAAGCACCACTTAATGCTACTGACGGGAAGTTACACACTCAGTATCAAACCCCACCTCCCCGCAGTCTGTTTATTCCATGACAACAGAGTTTTGTTCATGAGGGTGAGCCAATTACTCTCCTTTGTCATTTGAAATCATATGGGACCAAGCATGCGCGGACAATCAGTTGGTACTGGGCCCTACGACTCTGCATTTGATCAGTTGTGGTTTTGAAAATAGTCTGACTGTCCCAAAGAGAAGTTACCATGATGGAGGTTGGGGACCACACTCGTGTGGGCATGAGAACAAATATTTAGAATGTAGTTAGGGATTGTGCTGGTTCAATAAAGTGGTGGTCATAGGTTCTCCTTGAAGATCCATGGCTGTACTAGTCCTGGGTAGTGGGCTATATTTCCAGTCCCTGGTATGATTTCCTCTCATGTTGGACTTACATTCTTCTAGCTGGCTTTTGTTAGCATCAAGATGTATATGCCATTCCTGTGCTGTTAGGAGTATCACGCCATGCTGGTTGTTGTTCATAGGTGTCATATTTGGTTAGGGGCACTGGTTACCTCCTTCCTTTGGAAGTTTTCATGTCACCCCCTGGTGTGAAAATGAGTTATCAGGGAGAAGGCTACCGGGTCAGAACCAGCTCAGGTCCTCTAGAGTCTATGTCCAAAGCACACAGTATCTCAGAAAGAGGGATTTACCTTCTACCTCTGGGAAACATCCAAGGGCAATCGTAATAGCTTGTAATGTTTGAGAGTCTCTTGGATTTCCCTGACTAACAACTCAAAGGGGGACTTCTCTTGCCTGTTTTTTTTAGAATTTGTTAGATGGTCTATGGATCTTGGGAGGCATTGTCAGTCAAATAAGAAAATGTCATTTAAACTACACACACACATACACACACACACACACTGACATGTGTGTATTATAAGTATTATTAGGTACTTAATAGTATGATTCCTTATGACATTTTTAGGCATTTTTACTGTTATTTTACCACCCTTCTTCTGTATTTATCCTTCTACGTTCCTAATCTCCTCATTGTCCCCATTTCCCTCTTCAGATCTCCTGTACCCTGCCATTCCCCTCTCTCCTACTTCAGTCTCCCCCCATGCAATGGATCCCTTTCACTCCTGCAGTGATTCTGCTAGGAGCCTCAGATGAGAACTTGTGTTGTTTGTCTTTCTGGGTTTGGATTCCCTCACTCAATATGGTCTTTTCTAGTTCATGCAAAGTCATGACTGCACTTTTGTTTAGAGCAGAAGAGTATTCCACAGTGTATATGTAACACATTTTTGTCATTCTTTGTCAGCTGAAGGACAAAGCCTGTTTCCACTTCCTAGGAGTTACTCCTGCTTTAGTGCCTGGAACAGCAGCGAGAACGACGAGGGAGGATCTGGGAAACAGATTGTCATGTACTTTACTCAGTTTCCAAGGAGCGGTGTAGCTGGGTCACATGGTAGGTTTATTTTTAGCTTTTTGAGGATTCTCTGCAGTGATTTCCAGAATGGCTGGACAAGTTTGCAACCCCACCAACAGAGAATGAGGGTCCTCTTTCCCACAGTCTCTCCAGTATTTGTTGGTGGCTGTTTCGTTGATCTTTGTCATTCTTACTGGGGTAAGAAAGGAAAAAACAATCTGGTCTCAAAAACAATATCCGAACATTAGGAAATATTGTTCCTAATGAGCTTTAGAAAAATGCTTTTTATTAAAAATCAGATTTTAACGACTTTCTATTTTTCCAATAGATTAAATAATAACTATTCATGATATGAACTTATTCAATATACACATGATTCATGCCCAATCTGTTTCCCATTTGACAATGAAAAGAAAGAGTTCTAAACATGAAACAGAAAGGAAAGACAGGGGAAGAAATCATGCCTAAGGACGCAGTTTCCTGTTCCTCTGATAAGAACACTAGCCTCAGCATGGGGGCCCACCAGATGACTTCACCTAAATCTATTCACCTTCCAAGGAGGTAGGGATGCATTTGGGGCAATAACAAGTGCTAGGTACTGACACCAGAAGCTTTATCCATGAATGAATGAATAAATAGATAGATCCATCAATAAATTAACAACCCTGGTCATTTCCTGATGTCCATCAACTCTGTGAACATCTATAGCTAAATAAACATTTGAAATTCTTGTCATTGCTAAATTTTCCTGCTCCTTTATCAAATTTATTAGTTACTCCTTCTTAATTGAAATTACCCAATTTTGCTTGATGATGACCTTCTCATTCATAGCAGCTGTCACTTATCCATCCTTCTGCCAACATGCAACATTAGGAAACCTCTTTATCATAAGTATAAATCAACTCATGGGCAATCCTCATACTTTCTGTGCACAAACATAACACAAAACTTCCTTTAAAACCTATTACAATTACAATCTGGCTAACTGGATTTCCACATAGGTGGCTAACAGAGAGCAGAGCTGCCTTCTTAAGGTTTTTAACACTCTGCACGACAAAAGAGGGCTCCCGTGTTTGTTGTTGTCGTTGTTTGAGTCAGAGTTTCTCTGTATAGCCCTGGCTATCCTAGATCTCACTCTACAAACCAAGTTAGCCTTGAACTCAGTGATCTGCCTACCTCTGTTCCCAATGGGATCAAAGCTCTGTGCCACCACACCTTGCTAATTCTATGTCTTGACACCATCTACTTGTGGTAGGAGACTGTGGTAAGGGTAGAATGAGCTACAGAGCCAGCTCCACCAGCTGAGGGCCTTTCAGTGGGTTTGTGACTATAGTCTATGTATCCTTAGGATTTCCATGGGACGTGACATTTGTTGAGGAAATAAGCAGAGAGAAAGAGAGAGAGAAAGAGAGAGAGAGAGAGAGAGGCAGACACATATACACACACACACACACACTGAAAGAGAGAAAGAGAGAGAGCAATTACAGAGCATATGTGTAACAGGGCAGCCTAGAGGAGACTCACACCTGATCTCCTCAGTCAATTTCAACCTTTCCTCTTCCTTACAAGTGGGCACTCTCATTCTTTGTCAAGATTCATCAGTGTTTCATACAGAGCTTTAGGTGACTTGTCCAAAAAAACGTTTGTCTGTAGGGATGAGATAAGGGCCACCAGATCTCTGTAAGCCACGTGATCACAGGTATGAGTTTTGTAATAGAGAGTTGCTGAAGAACACACTTAAAATGTCACTATAAACTTTCTCCAACATCCAAAGACATAAAACTAATAATTGCACTGAGAGAGCCCTAGCTCACCTCCCCACAACAACCAAAACCAATTGGGAATTTAAGCAATGTGAAAGTAGCGAATATATTTTTGGACAATATTCTATGCATCCCAGAGGAAACGTTGAGAACCAGGACCTTCTCGGATGCCTCAGTTCTAAGTAACCTTCAAGTTCAATTTGGCAGCAAGAGGTTCAGCGTGGGCTCAGCAAGAATAAGGCTTTAGGATGATTTCAGCAATTCTGCTCTTAAACCAAGAAGGAAAAGCTACCGGAAGTTGCAGGTAGGTCTTACCTGATCCTCTGCATTCTGAGTTCGCTATCACTCAGGATGCGCAAGTAGACCTTTCCCCAGCCTTACTCATACTGCAATCATCTCATCCTCGACACATCTCACTTGGATAAACACCTCCAGGAGGGGATGAGTTCACAGTTACCAATAAAACAAGCCCGAAGCCTCTGCAAGGCCACGAGGCACCCGCCCTTCCGTGGGCCTTGCTCATATATCATCAACACAATTAAATCTGTCCCCACTCTTTAAAGCTGCTTGGGTTTCCCCGATAATCTACTTGTGCAGTGCCTGCCTTTAATGTTCTGACTTTGCTCAAAATGGGCACCCCACTCTGTATACGCTGAAATTCAAAGGAATCAATTAAACCAGCCGTATTTCCATGTGGGAGGGGCACTACCGCTGCTCCCCACACAGCTTAAACTGTCTTCTCATAGTTTATGATGTCAGCAGGAGCTCCCGATTGAAATATAGCGCGAAGGCCTGGCCCACCCCCTTGCTGGCCCGCTGTCTGCAGTATATATTATTCCTGTGCGGTTCTGAGACAGCTGTATGAATTAATGAACTGGTGTGAGAATCGGAGTTGGCCTGCAGCCCCATTTAAAAGTCATGTCGATGACTTCAGAAAAAAACAGCAAAGAATGCTTAGGAAAATAAATCCATTTCTTAATAACTCAGGATGCCCAAATTATTCAGAACCAACATGTAAAATGATTATTTCATAGGAATGAAAAGTTCCCATGAAAAAGACATTTAGCCAACCCAGGCAACTATAAACTCTAATTGGTTTTTCACAGTGCGCACCAGTTTGCTCTCTAGGGAGTGTAGAATATCAATCTTGCACCTGTACTTTAACTCCAGAGTTATAGTATTTCAACCATTAAACATTTTTCATTAAAGCACTTCATATAGAATTAGTCTAATCTGATTTTAACAAAAGTATTCTCTGTTTGCTTTTCCACACTGCATTAGAGCAGATGATGTTAGAAGTAGGAAGGCCGACCTTTTGTTCCCTGGTATAAAACAAAAGGGCGCCCTGGCTCCACTCACTTCAAAGATGGTCCTCAGCGAGCTGGCTGTCTTTTAAAATAAGCACAGCGTTTGTAAGTCATCTTCTAGGCTCCAAAGGAGCAAGACACATGACGAGCTCTCATAGAGGCGCTTAGTGGGCTGAGAAAGATGGAGCGTTTTTTAGAACAGTCGGGACCTGAGAAAATGTGTGGAGGGCTGTATCTTATGGCTCGGGTTTTACAGCCCCTGTCCTGCTGGTAATCTCTGGTGAACAGCTGCAAGGTCTTATAGGATGCACGGAGTTTAGCTTCGAGGAAAGCAGCCGGGAGGGAGGCAGTAGCATAGGGCTGACTCATTGCAAACCTCCATCAAGGAAGCGACTTTCAGACAGAACAGCGGCCTCTGGAGGGTTTCTCCCCAAAGGGCAAAGAGCAGCCTCCTCCAGTGAGCTTCTCCACAAAAGGCGAAGTTCTATTCTTTTCCTATGAGGATGTGGATTTCTCAGAACTGAGAACAGCTGGTGTAAATGAAGGTGGCTTCCCCTGAGGAGGACCGCGAGTTCACTTATACTTCCTGACTTGCTTTGCTTGTGCTTAACAACTGTTTAAGAAATTTTATTGTAATCTCTTTTGTTGACACTAAAACTTGACATGAAATCAAACTCATGGGGGTAGTTGACAGTTCATAGCTTGCTTGCTAAATAGTGCTAGACTTAACTTTTGCAATATAAAACTCAGTTTGTCGATCAATGCTGGCCTATAAAATATGATCTAGAAAGGTTTGCATTATGCCTATTAAAATAACGGCCCTTCTAATCTAGTTTGATAAAATTTACCATGATCAACTTCACATGACCCAGTCAATTTCTCCCCACATTGCCCATTCCCTCGTTTTGGTAAGTGCACACTAGTTTATAAAATTGGAAAGCACACATAGGTCCTGATATTCAATTTCTTGGCCCACAGACATGGCTCTCAGTGAAGACCTCACACAGTTTTTCTGAAGTCACTGAGAAAGTAAACCAGTGGAGTGAATCATGGCTAGGTAACAGAAGGCCCCATCACCCAGAACTCTGTCTGGGTTCAAAGATGAGAGCAAGAACCCATCAACATACGAAGTCCCATGCCCACACCCTAGGGAATCAGTCTTAACTTACTACGAATAAACATTCTGCCATGCTGCTGTTCACAGAATTTCTGGGTGCCATTTGCTAACTAGCGTTCTAACCAGTCTAGAAAACCACCTCCTGTTTGTCCTTCTTTGTCAAGAGGGACATGTAAATAAAGAATGGTCTTTCTTTATGGTCAGGGTGTGGCTGTGAAGGCTTCTACTTTGCCTAAGTAAGACTTAAAATATAGATAGGAGATCTCTGGCTTTGGCTGGGGGTGCTGGTCAACGCCAGACGTTTGCCATCTATCAAATGCCCTTTAACAGCGGAGTGCTGGGCTGGCTACTTTCATGTTAACTCGACACACGCAAGAATCATCAGGAAAAAACTGAACCTCAACTGAGAAAATGCCTCTGTAAGATCTGGTTAAAGGACCTTTTCTTAAATAGTGATTGACTGGGGAGGGCCCAGCCCATGGTGAGTAGTGCCATCCCTGGGCTGGGTGGTCCTGGGGACTATAAGAAAGCAGGCTGAGCAAGTCATGAAGAGCAAGCCAGTAAGCAGCACCCCTCCATGGCCTCTGTGTCAGCTCCTGCCTCAAGATTCCTGCCTTGCTTGAGTTCCTGTCCTGACTTTCCTCTGATGATGAACAGTGATATGGAAGTATAAGATGAATAAACTCTTTCCTCCAAGTTGTCTTGGCCATGGCATTTCATGGCAAAAAATAGAAAATCTGACTAGGACAAGTACAGTAAGATTTATATGAAGAGGCAGGTAAAGGAACCAGTACAAACATTCAAAGAGCCAGGAGAACAAAGGTTAGCCGCAGCTACATATGGGGTTTATATACCCCTTTGTGTGTTGAGGGTCCAAATACCAGCTGGCTCTGAACAGCTTGTGGCTGCTTCCTCAGCATTGCAGAGAACCAGGCCAAACACCTGGGTCTCAAGTGAAGATGCTCCTAAGAATCCCCTCAGCGTGCGTTGAGACACTCTTACCTGGGTGTGAGGTAAGTAGAGCAGTGAGTGGATTTCTTTTACTTGTCTGGGCTGGCTGATGTAGGCAGAAATTGTCTATAAATTACTGGTTCCCAGAAACCAGAGCACAACATGTAAGACTACCACACCCTTTCCAGGAGGCTAAAAATCGATCAGCACGCATCGTCCAAGCTGAATTGTTTTAGAGCATCCTTTGAGGGAAAAGTCCTCTGAATTGTTTTAGAGCATCCTTTGAGGAAAAAGTCCTCTGAATTGTTTTAGAGCATCCTTTGAGGGAAAGTCCTCTGAATTGTTTTAGAGCATCCTTTGAGGGAAAGTCCTCTGAACTGTTTTAGAGCATCCTTTGAGGGAAAGGTCCTCTGAATTGTTTTAGAGCATCCTTTGAGGGAAAAGTCCTCTGAATTGTTTTAGAGCATCCTTTGAGGGAAAAGTCCTCTGAATTGTTTTAGAGCATCCTTTGAGGGAAAAGTACTCTGAATTGTTTTAGAGCATCCTTTGAGGGAAAAGTCCTCTGAATTGCTATCCCATATGTGGTATCATCTTTTCTGTTTGTTTGTTTTGGCCAAACTAGGAACTGAACCCAGGGCCTCCTGCACACCAGGCTGTACTACTGAGTTCAGTCCCAGCCCCCTTCCTCATGTGGGGAGAGAAAGCCACAGATGAAGGGAAGGAAAGAGGGACACAGAAAGAGAGAAGACTGAATGGACTTTGGAGCATGGGAAATGAAAACAAACTGGTATCTTTTTCAACAATGGCCATGCTATTGATAAAGTCCTTGTCAGCAACTAGCCACAGTGGGCCACAAAACAAAATAATAGACATAAAAGTGAAAAAAATTGTATGGAAGTGTGAGGGGGTGATAATAAGAATATAAGAGAGGGTGGGTGTAAGAGTGGTCAGTATGCATTATATGCCAAAAGAATGAATTTAATAAATAAAAAGAAACTAAAGGAAAAATCTTAGGGACAGCACTTAAAATATGGAGCTGACACACAATCCTAACTACAGATTTCAATTAGTGTCAGATCTCATTGTCTAACATGTATGTAGGGGACGATGAAGAGAAAGTCTAGGACCAGGCAGCATGACACCTGATTTCAGTGAAGACACATCTGCCCCATCCTTGTCCTGTCTTCTGCCCACAGTCACACCGGGACTGCATCCTTGACATGCACGGCTCTTTCCTTGCACATCGGAGGATGGCGTGGCTTTCCCTGCAGTTCCTGCTATGTAACAACATCTAAAACTGCAGGAGCCAGTGGGAATGTGAGGTAGGCAGAGGTCAGCACACCTTGGCTGGGGGCCTGGGCTCTGCTCCATGCATGTTTCATCCTGTCTGGGACACGAGATAGAAGAAGCATTATAAGGCCCAGCCCAGCTTTTGAAGCATATCACTCTAGGAATGCTTTCCTAGAGACATAAACACTATTTTAGCCTAAACTTGATATCATACTAAAAGTACAGTTATGAGATTTAAAAAATACCATGAAAGTACAATGGAAGCATTTTCTGTGCTATTAATGTCAGATAATTAATTTATTTTCAGTCTACAAAGTAGCCTGGAGATATGATATATTTACCTACCACTGTTCCTGTGTCATAAAGCGCAGAGAAACCCATGTAAGTAGGAGGGACATCAAGGAAAGATGAGAAACCCAGATCTGATTTAAAACAACAACAACCCGACAAAATACTTACCTGATGCAATCTAAAAATTGGCTTCTTCTTCAGAAAAGGCGTCCGCTAATCCTTGGCCTTTAGTAGTGGTATTTTAGATCAGGGAGAAATAGGGAAGTTTGTGTTATTCCTCAAATTAGCACATAGTGATGGCAGATGCCAGCCTTACCATAGTGCTTTGCTTCAGCAATATTATCCCTCTAAACAAGAGGAAAACGTTACACTCGCTAATTTTAATGCCTGGATAATGTTTCAGGTGGATTTCCAGTGACCATCAGATCAAGGGGAACGCTATTTGGCCAATTATTTTGAAAAATCTACTTCTTAAACCAAGCATAGCCCCGGATCTACTACTCCGTTAGATCTTGGATTGATTAGTAGAGATGAATCTTTTGAGATGGAATACATCTTAGGAGAATGTGTGCAGGCAGTTCTTTACGGTCCTGTGACGGTTAGGACATTTCAAACCCTAGCAAATAGAGAGGGAAGGACAGGAATGCATAAAAACGTAAAACCTTGACGATCTGCTGAGAGGAGATGGGGGTGCCACTTGAAATCACTGGCAGGTCACTTTTAGTGACACTTCCTAATGACAATGAGGCTGGTAGCCAAGTGAGAGGTGAGGCGCCTCACTCTCCAGGGAAGGCAACTGTAAACTCTTACATGCAATTACCAACTACAGTCACTAGGTGGTACAGCTGTGCACAGTAGGGCTTGCTCTTCAACCTCTGACCTTTCTCCCTGGCTTACTGGATGTTGGAGATGTATCCCTGCCTCCTTCCTAACTGTAGTTTTAAAATTGTTTTCCCTTTGTTTTTTTTTCTTGTAATATATCCTGATTAGGGCTTCCTTCCCCTCCTTCTACTCCTCTCAGTTACTCCCCAGCTCCCATTCAGATCCACCCATTTCTGTCTCTCACTAGAAAACAAACACAATTACAATATAATATAATGTGATAAAACAAAAAGCTAACCCATCAGAACAGGACAAAAGAAGCAGAAGGAAAAGAATCTAAGCAAAGACATAAGAGGCAGAAACAGTCACCGAATCCACTGGTTCGCTTACTCAGGAATGCCATCAATACTAAACCTGAAGCCATATGCATATATATGCAAAAGATGCATGGGTTTAAAAAAGAGAGGAGGGATAAATAAGAAGAATTAAAAGATAATTAAAAGAAAAAAAGCCCTGACACAACATTATGGACAAAGAACCCCCAAAGACGCCATTGAGGTTGGTTTTTGTTGGCATCTGCTGCTGGGCAGGCAGCCTGAACTCAAGAATAGTTTGTTTCCCTAGTGAGACTCCCTTGGAGAAAAAGAAACTCTCATTTTTAAGTGGCTGTCAAGGAGAGCTAGCTTCTGGGTTAAGGACTGGGACTTGTGTCCACTCCTCCTCTCAGCTCTAGAATCTCACTTGGTGCAGCCCCGTGCAGGCCCTGTGTATTCTGTCTCAGTCTCTGTGATATCATATGAGCTATGATCATGTTGACTTAGCCAACCATGCTTTTTAGGTGTTCTCCATTTCCTCTGGCTCTTACGCTCTTTCTGCCTCCTCTTTTATGGGGTTCCATGAGCCTTGAGAGGAAGAATTTGATAGAGACATTCCATTTAGGGATGAATGTTCCAAGGTCTCTCACTCTGCATATTTCTGGCTATGGATTTCTGCATTTGTTCCCATCTGCTGCAGGAGGAAGCTTCTCTAGCTGGGCAAGGCACTGATTTATGAGTATAGTAGAATGTCATTAGGAGTCATTTTATTGCTATGTTTTGTTATTATTTAGAACAGCAGTATTTGGTTTTACTCTAGGTCCCTGGGCTATCTTGTTTTAGGTTCTTGGTCAATTAAGCAGCTTTGGATATGGATTCCATGAGTTCCATCTCCTAGAGTGGGCTTTAAGTCAAATCAGATAGTAGTTGGTTACTACATTGAGTTTTATGTCACTATTGCACTAATATATCTTGCAGGCAGGACACCACAGTAAATTAAATGGTTTGCAGAAAAAGGTTTGTAACTGGGCTTGTGGTTACCTTTCTCCTTTGGCAGCATGCAGAGCACCTTCCAGTAGCATGAATATTAGTCCGTAGGGATGAAACACTCTAGGTATGCATCAGCTCAACTTTTCCATAACCAATGAGTTATGTAGGTGCTGCTGTCTTCAACAATAGGGCCTTGCCATCCATTTGTATAGAGCAACCCATAGCCTTGGCAGCAGCCTGAATTATATGGAGGTTCCTATGGGCCTTCTTTGGCTAAGAGCTCAGTTAGATGTAACCCATTCCTAGTACTAGAAGCTTCGTTTGGTGACAAGAGATGTCCAGTTGAGGCTCTGTTTCCCTCATTGTTAGGCAATTTCATATATATGTATATATTTTAGGAAGTTTCTACTGTATTAGGTCTTAATCCCAGCCCTTGAGAGGCAGAGGCAGGCAGATCTCTGTGAGTTTGAGGCCATACTCATCTATAAAATAAGTTCCAGAACAGTCAGGGCTGTTAGACACAGAGAAACCCTGTCTCAAAAAACACAAAACAACAACAACAAAAAAAAAATATGATCAATGGGCTGGGTACATAGGCCAGTGGCAGATTATTCGTCTAGCGTTCATGAGACGCTAAGCTCAATCTTAAGGATCTGGAGAGATGACTCAGTGGTTAAGAGCACTTAAGACTAGTCTGCTCTTCCAGAGGAGCCAGGTTCAATTCCCAGCACCTACATGGCAGCTAACAAATTGTCTGTAACTCCAATATCTGACACTATCACACAAACATGCAGGCAAAACACCAATGCAATAAATTTTTAAAAGTCTGCTAGGTCCATTCAGTTTATGACCAGTTATCTCTGGCATTTCTTTGTTTGTTTTGTCTAGATGACATGTCTGTTGGCAAGATTGGAGTATTGAAGTCTCCTATCACCAGTACGGAGGGTTAATATGTGATTTAAGCTCTAGTAGAGTTTCTTTTATGAACTCAGTTGCCCTTTGGGGCATAGATGTTAAGAACTGCAATGTCCTCTTGGTGAATTTTTTCTTTGAGGCATATGTAGTGTCCTTCCCTACCTCTTCTGATTCCTTTTGGTTTGAAGTCTATTTTGTCAGATATTAGAATAGCTACACCCACTTTCTCTTTAGCTCCACCCTCTTGTAATATCTTTTTCCATTCTTTTACCCTGAGGTGATGTCCATCCTTGATGTTAAGGAGCTTTTCTTCAATGCAGCAAAAGGGTGAATCCTGTTTTCACATCTATTCTATTAGTCTGTATCTTTTTATTGGGAAACTGAGATCATCAATGTTGAGAGTAATCATGAAGTGTTGGTTGATTCCTGTTATTGTTGTGGTGATGTTATTGTTCTCTCTCTGTCTCTGTCTCTGTCTCTCTCTCTCCCCCCCCCTCTCTCTCTCTCTCTCTCTCTGTGTGTGTGTATGTGTGTGTGTGTGTGTGTGTGTGTGTTTTGTCCCTCCTTTGGTTTTCTGATCTGTGATTATTCCCTGTGTATTCTTGGGTGAGGTTGACCTCTAGTCAATATCCTTCTAGTTCCTTCTGTAGTGCTGGATTTGTAGATAGATGCTGATTAAATTTCGTTTTGTCATGTAATGCCTTATTTTCTCTATCTAGACCTGCTCTAAAATAATATAGCAAGAAAACTTTTAAGAAAATAATAAGTTTAGATTAACTGCTTCTCTGAATCAGAAGATCATTTTCTAAGACCGTGCAACTTCCAAGAAAATACACCTTAGGAAGAGATGGCCTAAATCATGTACTAAGAGTTTAGTTAGCTCCTTTTGCGGAATGGAAACCAAGCTCCAAATTCACAAAGTAACTTTGAATTTCTTACTTGATGTATTTACTTCTCCTCTTTTATGCTCAAGTCTTAGGGTGTAATCGTTTAGGAAAAGTGGACTAGAGTTGAACATCCCAAGGGTAGTTATGTTGTTGCTCTTACAATTTCTGTCTCATTTCCTTGTTCAAGAACACCACAGACAGACTTCCAGCACTTTGATGGAAAGCTTCTGGAAGCATTAGGTGAACCAATCAGGACAGAGCAGTTAAGTCTTAGCAGCACCGTTGTCCATGCTGTTCCACAGAATCTGCATTTGATCAGCCTTCCTCATTTGGAAACATTTAAACTTTCAGAGAATACAAGTTGGGACTGTTTTAGGGACACGATGATACTACAAACATCTTGAAGTTTTTTTGAGTTTCCATTATTTATCTGTTCTGGAAAAAATTCTCAGAGATTAGCAAAAAATTCACAGAACATCCAGAAAGTAGGGGCCAACTTGCTGACCACCCTGAAATCTGTGCTATTATTTAACCTTATCCTAGAATAAATCTGTGACTCTGTAGAAACTCTCCTGAGTTTATCCTCAAATTGCTAACATTTTGTATGTGATTCCATTTGTGAATATCCAGGCCATCTGTTCATTCAAGATGGCTCTTTACTCAGAGACCCCAGAAACAAGGAAAACTGTGAAACACCAACCATAGCAAAGCAATCACTATTCCTATGACACAGTCAGATCCAGCACAGGCTGTGGAATAATGAATTCTGAACTATCGAAACACGACGACAAGGAGCAAGTAGCCCTGACAGGTCATGGAACAGAGAAGGTGGGGATGTGTAAACACTACTTGCAAACCCTTGGTTACTGTGAGTGAAGGGTCCAGGCACGTACAACTGGGCTCTGGGGACCACATGTGTACCAGGATCGTTATGAACGTAGCCCACACAAAATCATAATGTTTTGAGATTATTATTTGTTTTAAAACTCTATTGTGCAGTTCTGAAGTGTGAATTTCTAGAGAACATCTCCTACAATATTGGAAGTAGGACACACCTATAAGCCTTTTGTACACACCAGGTTTAACATGTCTCTATCACCAATAAAAACGATAGCAAACGCAGCGGCCACTTTTTGTCCTCTAGCCAAAAAGTGGAAAATAAGCTTAGGGAATTTACATTCCAGTTTTGTTTCGTTTTATGAGTATACAACGCACGAACTAGAAAGCCCCTGGCATCATACTACAGAATAGGAGAGTTTGAGCATCACTTCTGTTTCCTGATTAAAGGGCAGATGCCCCAGTGCATCTCTGCATCTCCACCAGCCTCCGGTCCCATGTGCTTCAGTTAGCAGCTAAAGCATTGTCAGTTCCCAGACCCACGCTGGCACGTGGCCTCTCTCTGAACTCCAGCACTGTTGATTTTCTCCAGTCCGCCATGCCTGTATGCACTCATTCCCAAAGACACATCTCAAATCATGCTTACTCATACAAGGCTCTGACTCCCTAGTAGTTGTCACAAATGTCATCTATAAACTTTATAGCACCGTGTATATCTGCAGACATGTTATAGTTGCTGTGAGTTATGCTATGCCTTTCATACTAGTAGTTTGATTTCTTGTCTTTTTTCTTGACCAGAAGCTCCTAGTTAGTAGAGATGGCATTTTTATATGACCTTACTCAATAAACACACACCCAGGCCCTGCTGGCTAAATGGATAGAAATGGGCACTTCTTGTTCTTAATATGTTCATTCATGAACCGTAAGTCATATATGGTCGTATAGATTAGAGGAAGAGGAATCTGTTGCTGGCTCCTTGTCTCTTCATGGAAGCTCTCATTCTTCCACAGTTTCTTTGAATGCTCAGTGCATTCTCATGGGCTAAAAGCAGAGCTAGGTGGAAAGCCGTCGGCAGCTCTCTTCAGTCTGGGAATTCTGTGATTCTGCCCAAGTAAAGTTGTTACAAACAGGTTAGGTCTGCCATTGGGAGTGCCATTGCTTTTCTTGAATGAAACAGGTTGGTAGCACTTTGCAAACATGTTTGCATTTTTCTAAGGAAATTATGGTTAAAACTGCAATTCAGCTGGATAAAATAAAATATAAACTCGGTCTGATAAAAATAGAACTGGAGGGAGGAACTTCTTACGGACTTTGCAGCTATGCAGTTCTATGAAATAGTACACATGACTTGCACATGATAGAAGATAGGGGTGGTAGACGATTTAATTTTTAACAATATTCTGATGTAGTGATCCCAACAGTCATGGTCCAAAGCCAGGTCCTGCCATTTAGAGTCACAGCCCTACCTACCCCATTTAGTAATCTGCTTTTTATTCTAATGTTTCTTTTCAATGAAATTCTAACTTCATTGCCAGAAAAATTATGGGGCTATTTTTGATCCTGTAAAATTACAAGAAGATACACGGCTGTGGCAATTTGTACACAAGAATGCACATAGTCTACAGTTCTTCAGCATTAGAGAAAACATTTAGTAGAGACAAACTAGATAGTGTTCATATTAAAATGTGAAGCAGTCGCCTGTCCTGGTGGTGCGTGCTTGTGATCGCAGCCCTCAGCAAGCTAAAGTGAAGTTATTATTAACCTGAAGTTATTACTTCAGGTTCAAAGCCAGCCTGAGCTATAAAGACTCTGTTACAAACAAACGACAACACAACCCTCCCACTCACTCAACCAATCAAAAGTGGGGCGTGTGGGCGCGTGAGTGCATGCATGCCTGTGCCTGTGTGTAACTATTGATCTGAGTCCTTTCCTCCCCAACCCTGAGCATCCTCTTAGTTCCCTTGGCCGGCTTCTGTCCTCCTGGCACTGGCCTATCAGTGAGTGCTCTTCTCTCAGATGCCACTTCAAGTTCCTGACTTTGTGGTATGTGTTTTCTCCTAGATAATATAAATCACATTAAATTTGCTTTAAAACAGAAGTGACATCATTAAATCTACTCTGTTCCATACTAGTCTATTTCCTCCTTTCTCTTTATGGTCAGATTAGAGACATCCCAGGCTGTGGGGAGGCAGTTTTGTGGTAGAATGTTTGACTGTCATGTGTAAAGGCCCAGGTTGGGAGACAGGGAGAGAGGAGGTGGGGAGGGAGACAGAGAGAGAAAGAGGCACAGAAAGACACAGAGAGAGGGTGAGAAAGAGGGAGTGTTAGAGAGAGGGAGGGAGGGAGGAAAAGGAGGGACAGAAAGAAAGGAGGGAAGGAGGGAGAGAGAATAAGGGAGGGAGCGAGTTTATTTAAAGGGAACAGTTTCACTTCTTATTTTCTTTAGGAGACTTCCCTCTATCTTACCTTTTTTTCTGTCTTTTTAAAAAATGACTTTTAGAACCACAACTTGAAATTCTTTATCCTCTACAGGGGCTACTGTTGAAACTTGTGGGCCATTTTTCCACACTTCCATGAACAAAGGACACATATGAATGTGCATGTATGAACACACACACACACACACACACACACACACACACACACACACACTTCACAGGCTCTACAAAATGGACTTATTTATGAAGATTCCTTGGGTGAGAGTCCTCAGAAATAGTGTTTCCTACTGTCTGTCTGTCTGTCCCTCAAAGGCAGATCTTCCAAACCAGGAAGCGCTTTGTAGGTAAATGCTGTCATAGTGACATCATCTGTTTGGAGTTAGCATGCTGAGTGGGTGAGAGCAGACACGCCTTTGGTCTGGCTGGTTGGCAAATGTAGGTTTTCAATGACTTCTTGATTCTTTAAGGCTGTCCAGAGCTCACGTTGTCACCTTGGCTGTGACCTTCTGTCACAGTTTGAATGGAAAATGTGACCCTATAGACCCTTGTGTTTGAACCCAAGGGTTCAACATTCCCAGCTGGTATCTGTTTTGGAAGGCTGTGGAACCTTTGGAAAATGGCGCTGGGTATATGGTACTCACTCCTTACGAGATGGAGCCCATCCCTGTTCTCTGCTTCCTGCTCCACCGAGATATGAGAGGGCGCCACCACCTGCTTCCACTGTCATGAACTCTTCCCCGCCTACCCTGCTGTGATGGTCTGAAACCAAAGGCCAAAATTAACTCTTCCTGCCTTAGTCATTTTTATTTTATTTTATTTTGTCTTGTCTTGTCTCAGCAATGAGGACAATAACTTAACATACCTTCTAAAGGTATAGCCATCTGTGAGTGCTGACTTGGTCTGGAACTTCTGAGATGTTCCTGGGTAGATCACAGAGATGAAATGGAGAGCCAAGGCCCTGCCTGCCCCTCCCCTATTTCCCTCTAGCTTCACCTTTCCTCTCCCTGCTCTGCTTTGCACATCCTGCCCAAACTCCCCTGTAACCCGGGAGTTGCCCTCAGTACTTTACCTGTACACTTCCTTCTGTAAATACCCTTTCTTTCATCACATCTAGCTTATCGGAGCCTTCCTTACACATAGTGATTGTCTTCCTCTTCCAATTCAAAACACTTCTCCCTGTCATCCTCTCTACACGCATGTTCATGACATTTTGGGTCCCACTTCATGCTTAAAGTGCCTCACCCAGCACAAACCCATATTCTTCTATTCTTTTTCGGGTTCAAGGGTGAACCTCTACGTGATCAACCCCTAAAACTATGTCTCTCCCTAAGCACCTCTCGACTGCACCTATTAGCGTTATCTCTGCTGCAGGGTTAGCTTCTTTCTCCTGCTGCTGCCGCTGTTTGCGTTCATACACGCCTCCAGTCTGTCTTCCTCCTACCTTTGGGGAGGCACAGCAGAAAAATGAAATGTGCAGTCTGTCCTGACTGCCTTGGTTCGTAGCTCAGCTGGGTGCTTACTATATGTGTGATTTAGCAAAGAAGCAATGTAGCACTCACCCCTTGGGTAATCGTGGGAATGAAACGCATGAGTGAATGCAAATGGCCTAGAATAGCACCTAGCTCAGAATAAGTACTCTTTATCAGCAACTATTTTTCTTGCATCATCTTGTCGCCTTTAGAATTATTTTCAAGGCAATGTTTTTAGGAAAGTCTAATAGCATCCTCCCCTGGAGAAATGCTCTGAGACGTCTACATTCTCTGAGCTTCCTCATATGTCCCAATTCTCCCTCCAGCCTTCAGGGCTTCAGATGAAGGGTGCCCCCAGCCTTCCCTCAGACTCAAGCCCTTTCTTTAACTTCCTTTCCTGGTGAGTTATTCTCCTGAAGCAGTTTTCCTCCCTATGCGCTAGATGGATTTCAAGTCTTCCTTCAAAATCATTTCAAAAGTCAAGTTTAGTATCTAAGGAAATAGGGAAACAAAAGAGCAAGTAAACTACCAAGAGGATTTCAAATGCAATAACACATAGTTTATATTCCTCCTTGCAAATGCATGCCCTAGGTAAGAGGTCTTAGCGTAAGATGGTTACTGAGGACTTCCTTTTCCCCCTGAGGCCAATACCCTGCCAAAGTTCATCTGAACTGACAGCCAATTAGCTCTATGAGCTAATTTTTTGTTTTCTACCAACTAAAGACCCTGTGATTTTGAGCATTTAGGATAATAACCTTCAATAATGGCATATATCTAGTTATAGTCTTCCATATTTTATCAGTATTTTATATTCCACAGACTTGGCTAAAGAACGAAATAGAGAAATTTGGAGTTAAGGCTTCCAGTGTGGAGAGTTAATCTGGCCTATGTCTATCCTGACTCTGGGAGTGTGCGTGAGAGACCCAGGGAGATGGAATACTGCTGGTATAAAAGACCCCAGTCAGATTCCCAGTGTTCCCATTAGGTCTTCACAATCGAGTCCCTTCGGCCTCTATCTGTACGTGCACACAAATGGTGTCTGTAAACTCATACAAGCACACGCAAACACACACACAGATGTAAAGAAACAAGCCTTTTTAAAAAAAAAAATGAGAGGTAAAAAAAGAAAGAAACCATCCTTAAGTTGTGGAGAATAACAAGGAGGCACACATACTAATTAATAGATTCCAAAGAATGTTCCGTCAGCGCTTCAATAACCTATAGGATGTGAGAAGAAGGAGAGAAAAAGCTTGGTTCCATATTCCATTCATAAAGATGGAACTTTCCATGTACGTTAGTTGAGGCATGGTGTTGACAGAGAGCCGTGGACCACTGCACGGCGTTAGGATAGAAATTCCAAATGAAGAGACATTCTGATCAGAGCTTAATGATACGGAAGATATCTGCTGTTTCTGTTCACAGGAGCTCTCTAGGATAGAACTTACAGATGTGTGTGTGTGTGTGTGTGTGTGTGTGTGTGTGTGTGTGTGTGTGTGTGTGTGTGTGTTGTAAAAGAATGATTTACTAGAATGACATACAATTGACAGGAACTAGGTAGCCAACAGTGATCACTTGCTCCAAAGGTTGAGAACCTGGCAGGTCCTCAGTCCCCAGGCTGGATACCTCAGATTCCCTTTCTGGGGCTGAGGGCTTGGAGGACTCCTGGAGAGCCACTGACCTTTAGTCAGAATGGAACGCCAAAGAAGCTGGGTTTGATATTAGCAAGGAGAAAAGCAGCGGCAGCAGCAACCAAGACAGACACACACACCAGCAAACATCGAAAGCCAACAAGTAAGCAATGCTGCTCCCAGGGAAATCTTTGCTCACTGGATGGTCCTGCCCTCTCTGCAGCAGGGTCTCCTCTCCTCACTTAATCCTTCCTCGAAGTGTCCACACAGATGCTTTCGGTTGGTTCCAGATCCAGTCACAGTAACAATCAGGACATGTAATCATCTCAGACTCACTTGGGCCAGTCTGGCTTCTGCAAGCAAACTCTTTACATACCCTGAAGTATTTAGGCAATGTCACAAATTCACCAAAAACAGCTTAAGAATGAAACACAAGTCTCCAGACTCATTGGTTAAATAACGAGTCAACTCCCCTCTGTTATCTAACACCAGAACTCCAGCTCTTTCTTTTCTATTCCCTTAGTTAATAATTTGGGGAAATATTTTTTACAGGAGAATTCCCTCCCACGTTTGACTCTTTTATGCTCTCAGATTATCAGTCCTTTAAAATTTTGTTTTAATTTGTTCAGTTTTGACTTGGGCAATGCAATAGCTTAGATGCCATTTTAATCTCCATACTACACTTTGTTTCCCTGCTGATGGGTGGCATTGGCTGTCTTCACAGAAGAAATGCATATCATGTTGTACACATACACATATATAATATATACAGGTAAAATACATATCATGTAATTGATATATATATATGTATGTATATATGTATGCAATTTTTTATAAAATTCAAAGTATTTATACCTTAAAATGAAAAACAAATCTATATCCCAAACTACAATTAATTTAGCATATGTAGCTATTAAACAATTATAGTAAATTTCCTGCAGTCATGAACAACTGGGTCATTATATGTGAGTATAAATTTTGAATACTTAGGATAAAGCGCTAGGACATGGACTATAGTCTACGTGGAAGGAACGTGACTTAGAGAAAAAAAACGGTTTTATTTATATCCATGGAACAAACTAGTTAGGAGTGACATTTTTAGTTGGCAGAAAAAAAAATGATAAGCCTGTCCTAAGGAGATGGTTCAGTTGGTAAAGTGTTTGCCTTGCAATCTCAAGAACGTGAGCCCCAGCCCCAGAACGTATGTAAAAGAAGCCAGGGATTTTAATCTTAGCATCAGGGATACGAACACAGGAAGATACCTGGGGCTGCTGGCCAGCAAGCCTAGCTGGCTTCATGAGTACCTGGTCAGTGAGAGATCCTGCCTGTGGACAGGACCTGAGGAATGGTACACATGTGCTCTCTCTCTCTCTCTCTCTCTCTCTCTCTCTCTCTCCCCCTCTTACTTTTGAGCCTTATGACCTCAAAATCTACCATAAAAGTATGCATCTCCGTAGGCTGCCCTGTGCAGTAGTATCTACTATGTATAGAGAATTTGCACCCAATCCATGATCATGTGTGAAATTGGAAATTCTAGAGCCTAGTGAACAAGGGAAGAGGTATGTGGAAAGAAGAAGGCAGCTTAAAAGTCATGAAAAGTCGGTGGACACCCTCATTAAACATTTTCTTTAGTATCATTTGAGAGAGGGGAAGTCTTTCCGCAGGATTTTCTCTCACATTCCAAAGACAAACTAGCACGGTTCTCTTAGTCAAATATTTACCTGACAGGGTCTGAGTCATCCCAGGGAAACTATACAGCCAAAGAGAGTGAGCTTGGAATTTAGTTATAGGTCCCTGGCCACCCCCACAGTCCAGCAGGTGGGGCCCATGGAAAGGAGGTCAGCTGAGAAAATCATACAGCATTCTGTTGCACAGCTGAGCATTAGGTGATTAATGCTTCAATCCTGTGTATCTATAAACAGAGCAAGAATCCAAACCTGGAAGCACCCATAGCCCTGCTTCTTATCCCAGGGATTTATTTGCTAACATTAGCTTGGAGCCCTGGGTAAACTCCCAAGCATTTTCCTGTACTGTCTTCCAGTTTCTGTGTTAGTTCTACTCCCTTTTTTGCTTCCTCCCCACCATCACTGAATATCAACCCCTTATCTATGTTCTAAGGATGTTTCTTCCCTCAGGACTGACACTGTTTTCTGTGTCTAAGATCTTGGTTTTACCAAGCGACAGTGAGGCTGCCTCTGACCTATAAGATATTACTGCTTCCAGGAAAATCTCCATCCTACCCTGTTGCAGCACAGATGGGGCAAACATTGCCTCTTGGATGCTGTAATTGCCCAGGGCTCAAGCAAATGTCACATTAGTTCAAGTTAGTTATAGATCATCTCATTCAATTTACTCTAGTGCAGTGCCTCATTGGCTCCACCATGGAGAGTTATTACTGGTTGATTGTATAAGGAAACATGACTAGGTGAAGGGATACTCAGATAGCTGTTTAGGGCTGTGTCCACAGGATGTTTCTGTAAAGGACTAGAATTAAATCAGTAGAATGAGTAAAGAAGAGTGTCCCACCAAAGTGGATAGAATCATCCAATCTGTCCATTGAGATGGCCCCAATAGAACAAAATAATGAAAGAGAGTTTTCTCTCTGTTGGATGGAGCTGGGACACTTAACTCCCCCTGGCCTCAAACACTGACATTTTTGTTCCTCAGGCCTTCGGATTCTGGTCCTTACACCAGTATTCCACCATAATCCTCACTGTTATTAGCATTTGGTCTCAGAAGTCTTGTAATAAACTCTATCTATCTATCTATCTATCTATCTATCTATCTATCTATCTATCTATCTATCTAATCTATGTATCTATCTATCTATTTAATCTATGTATGTATGTATGTATGTATGTATGTATCTATCTATCTATCTATCTATCTATCTATCAGCTATTACCATCAGTCAACCCATCCATCCATTTGTCCTTCCATCCATTCATTTACCCATTCATCCATCCTTCCATCATCTATCCATCCATCTAGTCTACTGATTCTGATTCTTTGATAAGTTATGAACAATTAAAATTGAAAGACAAACACTAATCAAAGATCCTAGATTCAATTAAGATCATGTCAATGAATGTTGATCAATAAAGTGCTGTTTATTTATTTCTTCAAAAAACCTTAAAAACCCTAAGTTATCTTTTTATTCAATAACTGATCTGCCTTATATAAATCTGATTCCAGTTAAGTTGGTTAGGGTTGCATAGTACAGCCACAAATAAGTACTAATTATGCAGGAATTGTGTTAATGGGATTTACTGGATGTAATACAGATAGATCCAGGGATGGGGAGATACCTCACTTGGTAAAGTGCTTGTCTTGCAACTATGAGGACCTGAGTTCAATCCCCAGAACATGCATAAAAGAGGGCTGGTCCACCTACTGAGACAGTGTGCCTGAACTAATGGGAGCACACCAATCCACCTGGCCTGGGACTGAATGAGCATATGATCAAACCAGACTCTCTGAATGTGGCGGCGAAAGTTGGCAGATGGAGAACCCACAAACAATGACACCAGGACCTATCTCTTCTGCATGTATTAACTTTTTGAGAACCGAGT
>PVIU01006936.1:0-96389 GCA_004026605.1 Ondatra zibethicus | reverse complement strand
GACAAGGGCTCATTGCTGCTCCCCAAACTTCTTGGTGTAGTAGAGTGGACAAAGAATAAAGGCAAGGAAACACTGTTCTGTCCTTGGGTGATCAATAAACTAGCCACACACATTCTACACGTTAGCGCAATGGCTTAGACCTTAGTTTCCCACCATTTGAGGGCACTGGCTAATTGGGTAGTTTAATAAAGACTTCTCTGAGCTCCTTCGTGGACACACTTGAGTTAAAAGGTGCTTATAGAAAGAAGAGCCAGCTTCACTGAATTCAGTGGTAAGTGAGATCTCTCAATGAGGCTTGACTATCCTGAAATTCTTCCAAAGTATAGGTAAGTTTAGGAGGTAGATAAAGAACGTTCAAGATAGGACACCAGGTCTGGATGTATTATTTAGACATTCTACTAGACCTATTGCTGAAACCAGAGATACTTAAGATGTAGAGCCAGTCGTAAAGAAAGTAACTATGTTTGGGACTAAATCAAATTTTCATTCATGTTTGAGAAGACAATCATGTTCAAATGTCCTGTGAAAGTCTTCGTAATACTCATCTTATAATCGTGCTGGGCCATGACTTGAGCACAGATACTTAAATCACAGCCATTTAAGAGTACACACTTATAGTGCATAGCAATACTTTCTGACATACCAGCCTTAGAAAACTGAGTCTGCTGACCCTTGAGACCTCTGGTAGTTTGAGGTTTGATCCCATGAGCTCGATGAAGGCAAATCCCACAAACAGTAAAATGTTTCTTTCCTTGGCCTGTGGTTGGGATTTCTGCTATCCCAGAGAAGACAGAATGGTGAAATAAAAGCTGGTGGAGAGGGACCATTGGAAACTATGAAATCAAAGAGAGGAAATGGAAATGTGTCTATAGAACTGCCTTTTAATTTTTTTCCTACCTGCCCACAAAGTAGACAAGGTTGTTTCTAAGTGTGTGCTAGTGCAATAGAGGGAATTACACATATTATCACACTTGCTGACTTATTTCATGAGCAGGAAAGGTACCACTAGCATGTTCTATCTCGAGATGGCTGGTGTGTTGGTCATGTCTAGAACCTGTAGCTTGAATAAAACGCACCCTGCCTTAAGAGCGCTATGTGTCTTACGCTCTCATATTTAATAGTCTGTGAACTGACTGCTTTGAGCACTGATGTGCGAAGTTTTGAGGGTTAAAGAGAAACAACGAGGAGGCATGCATACAGTAATCATTAAGCCACACGGTTATTCAACATATAACAAATGAATTAAACATGGAAAATGCATTTGAATATGTACATGAATCATTCAAATTTTAATTTCCATCCTCCTCTGTGCTTCCTTTGTCTCTTATTAATGATAAAATAACTAGAAAGGCTGCTCCCTCTTAGTGAGCTAATGAGTAACTAAGTACAACCCTTTATTTTTTTTTCCCAGTGTGAGTGGCAGGAAGTCAAAGTTACAGAATACCCAATTACACAGTCTTATATTAGCCACCAAAGAGAAATAATTCTATGCTCATACTACTTTAGGGGTAAAAATTATAGAAGATTCCTGAAGAGAAAACTCAGAGGACTTACAACTGCACGTGAATTTATATTACCTCAAATCAAAATGAATTTAATTTTAAAGAGAGCACATTTTACATTCTTTGGGCAGCTAACTGAGCATATCTATTGTAGCTCAAAGAATAAAAACCCAGAGACAGATATTGGGGTTCATACTGAAGATCAGAAAAGCAAAGCAGCCAACCGCTAGAGAGCTCTTACTTCTACCAAGGCTGGGGAATCCCGTCCTCAGTGTGACTGCAGACTGAGACACTGAGCTCCTGTGTCCTCCTGTGTTTATTCCTCTCTAGTGTTGGGATTAAAGGCATGCACCACCACCGCCCAGCCTCTATGGCTAACTCCTGTAGCTGCTGGGATTAAAGGTGTGTGCCACCACTGCCTGACTTGCATGGCCGATCAGTGTGGATGCTTTGCACTCTGATCTTCAGACAAGCTTTATTTATTAAAATACAAATAAAATATCACTACATCTTTTCTATGGTATAACAGTCATAAACTTTATCATTTAAACAATGCCAACTCAATGATACTGTTTAATGTTGTGCTCTGCCATGGAACACTTCATTACCCTTAACAGAAACCTCATTCCCTTTAAGCAATCACTCCCATTTTCCTTTCTCTTTATCACCTGGTGCCCACAAATCTGCTTCCTCTTGCTGTGAACACACCAACTCCAGATCTCTTGTAAACTTAGAGTTGTATGTATTATATTGAATTTTGCTTCTAGCTTCTGACTATGGTATTCTCAAGGTTCATTCATTTTGTAGTATGTGTCAAGACTTCCTTCTTTTGAGTGTGTGAATAACATTCTGATAATCTCTTTAAAGGAAAGAGATCACATTTTCTATCCATTCATCAGCGAATAGACATTTGTATTCCTCCACTTCTTAACTGTTAGGAAAAGTGTTGTTATGAACAATCATGAAACAGTTTTTCTGGTAGCGTATTTTCAATTCTTTGAAGTAATACATGTAAAAGTAGAATGGCTGGGTCATGTATTATTTCTATGCTTAACTTTTTGAGGAATGACCAGACTGGTTTCCATGGCAAGGGAGCCATTTTCATAGTCCTACCAGTCATGGATGGGTTTTTAACTACTTCCCATATTTTCAAAGCTTATTTTCTGATGAATTTCTTCTTACTTTTTGTGTCCTGGGAGTGAAGTGCATCCCATGTGGCTCTGAGGTAGCTTTCTCCGATGACTAGAAGAGGGAGGTGTTCTTTGCATGCACTTTTGGCTACTTGAGTTAATTTACCTGGAGAAATACCTCTTAAAATCCCTTGTCTATTTTCAAATTAAATTGCTTGCCTCTTGGTTGGTCACTCACTACTCTAAAAGGAAATAAACCCAAGAGGCTTCCAAATATTCTTTTTGTAGGTCTCAGGGCAAGGATGTGTTCATTTTATGATATCTGTGCCCTTCTGTTTATTCTCTGAATGTGTTCATTGCCTGGGGTTACTGTATCGAATCACCAAAAACACGGTGACTTTAAAGAGCAAAAATTTATTCTGTCTTGACACTGGGAACCAGAAGTCCAAACTCAAGCTGCATGAGAGCTGTTTGCTTCAAAAGGCAGAATATGCCACTGCCTTTTGTATTTTGGGCTTGCCTCTGGGATTCCCGTATGTGCTAAGACTTGTAGATACATTCCACTAATCTTGACCTTCAGCTTCCACAACTTTCCCCTCTGTGTTCCTGTGTCTACATGCCTGGAAATCATCCTCTTCTTTCTCCTATGAAAAGGCCAGTCACTGAATTTAATCTTAAGGTAATCTCCCTGAGAGAACAAGGCTTAATACATGCAAAGGGCCTATTTCCAAATAAAGCCAAATTTGCAAGTAGCAGGGGTGAGGAGTTGGAAATATTTGGTGGATAACAAAATTCCAACCTGCTATACCGTGTATGAGTTATGTCTTCTTAAAAATAAAAGATTTTTAAAAAGATAATGGAATATACTTTTAGAAAAAAGTGACATAAGTCACTCGAAGTCAAAGAATTAGTAGGTCAGAGACCTATAAAAGAGCAGAAATCTAAATGGATTTGAAAAATGTTTTTACTAATTATGATTCTGAAAAAAATTAAGTAAGATTATCAATGAGTATTTCTGTGCTGTCTTCTATTTTTTGAGAGAGGAGAATGAGAATAGTTTCATACTCACATAATGTAGTTAAGAATATGGTCTTTGATACTGCTAGGTATAGATGACTCTATTAAACATCTCAAGGGTATATGTAAGATTTCTGTTCACATTACTATCATCCTTGCTCTGTGTTTTCTGTGTTTGTCCTTAAATTATGAATAGTATTGGGAATTGCACATTTTGACCATCAATAAGACCCAATTTTGGTCTTGTTTTCAACTGGCTAGGGATTCCTGTAATAAACAGAATATTGTATTCTGTTCATATTTTAATATGACATGTATCTTAAATCCAATCCTGTTAGGGTCTCATTTCGTATAATTAAGTACATAGGTAAGTGTATCAATCCTTTCTTTTAATGTATTAAGTATTGAGTTAAAAGTATTCTAAAATCCCTGGAAGGATGTGGAAACTCTGTGAAGTCAGTTCAGTATGCAAGAAATTCAAGGACATGTCCAATGGCTTTCTCAGAAAACTGAAGTCATGGAAGCCCACTTACTGGACCCTAGAGCTATTGTGGATATTTTTTTCTTGGAAAGTACTGTTAAGAAATAGATGACAGGATTGGCCTCATCACATTCTCTAACTGTAACTCCATAGTAAAGGATTTCAAAGATAAACTTTAGGTGCTTTCATAAATGTTAGTGTATAGAGGTTTTGAAAAGTTTGAATTATTTCACTAGGGAGAATGACTCTTTTTTTGTTTTTAAAGCCCTTGCTTTAGTTGACAGGTGGTTTTTAAAGCTAACATGTTTTTTTCTAAGTTCATCAAAATCCATTCAGAAAGGCAATAATTGTTGGTCCATGGTGAAAAGTCAAGGGAGTTCAGTTTTTTTCTGTTTTCACAGAGCCCCTTTTATAGTATTAAAGCGGCAGAGAGACAAGTATTTACAAAGTGTCCATCGAAGCTGGGCTGCTGGTCTTTGATCATAACAGGAATAGTAGTGACCTTCAAGATAGGAGGGTAACACGCGATAGGGTTTGTCTAGGAAATAGCCAGTATCAATCTGAATCACTCACTCGGGTACCTTTCTTTCTAAACACCAAGCAGGGCTATTAGTTTGTGTGGATGGATTAATGGGTGCCTCATTTAGCTGTGTCTTAATAAGAAAACTCATTCCAAGCCAAAGTTATTCTTTGATAACATCACCTCTTGCTCATTTGCATCAATTTAAATAAATTATTCGTATGTGCACAATGGAAGAATTCAGTGTTTTATAACCTAGCTATAAAAGCCAGCAGAATTCTCTCTTCTGTTCTACTTCGATTTTGCTATCTGGTGGTTTATTTTATTTTATTTTTTACAAAGACATAATATTCTCAATTTGTAGACTGAAATGTAAAGCCCTTTAGGAATTTTTCCCAGTTTTTTTTTCATAGCACAGAAAATAACCCCATGTAAGTCTCAATATCTTATTTACTCGCAATTCTGCATTAGGTAGCACAGAACTTTTTAATGACTAAAAACGAAAGAAAAAGTCTTTGGCTAAACTCAAACTGCATTGGCAGTTGTCATAGTTACAGCAGTCACATGTGATCTCTGCATTTTATTTTGTTGTTTTCAGCTTTGCCTTATATCTCGACGTGACTACAAATTCTCTGTGGGAAGGGCTGGTGTTTGTGTCAACCTTTTGTTCTTTCTATCTCTTTCCATGGTGGAAAGTTTTAATGCTTGATGAATGAATGTAACATGTTTTTATGACAGCCACAAATACGTACGTATTTGCAAATTTGTTATTTACCTAGAGAGCAGATCCAGTCTCTCTTTTTCCCTTTTAATATTTTTCAGTAGTTCTTAGGGGAGTAAAGGGGTTTTGGTTGTTGCTGTTTGTTTGTTTATTTAGGTTCTATTGAGACAAGTTGTAGCTTTCTTTTTTCCTTAGCCTATTTACCCTATTCTTCTTTCCCATCCTTCCCACAGTCATAGTAGAAAGATAATGCTATCTGAATAGCTAGCCTTGAGCTAGGACAGCCCTCAGATCCCATCTGTGTTAGATTAAATAATGAACACTATCACTAAACCTGGACATAACTCCAATGCTGGCAAATACTCTAGCCTGAGAAGAGCCTTTTATTCTGACAGAAACCACTTAGTTCATGTATATTTGTTTCTGATATTATTTTTTAAGAGTTCAATTTAGTTCTATTTTTTCTTGTTTTGGCAATTGCATTGTTTGCTCATTTGGGTAAGCAATGATTACATATGTACGATACCAAAAGACAACCAAAGTTATCTTTGAAAGGATGAGCTACTATGTGGAACTCACGAGATCCTCACTATTGCTTTATAGAAGCCTACATCCAAGTCTAATGCCACTTAACTATCTACCCATTTTGCAAGGCACACTTTCTACATTCTCCATTATGAGAAATGGCTTCTCATAATATCATGCAATATGTTATGGGTTCCAGAAAGCATATGATCACATTTTTTTCCTGGATAACATTTCTAGCAAAGCTCCTCATCCTATATGTTTTACTTGTCTTCTAAACTATCCCATTTGGTTTTAGTACCTGATTTTTCTAAAGAGTTTCTTAAAGTTTATTTTATGTCAACTAATATCACTTTTCCTGGGCCAATTTGTAGAGACCAAGCCAATTTGTTGCGAGTCTATTTGTGGATGAAAGTTGAAGCTGTGTCCCTTCCCCCAAAAGTATATCTAAACTAAAATATAACTTAAATCTCTGGTTTGGCTACCTGAAAAGGAGGTATTTTTAACTTAGTTCAGTTTAATTGTACTAATAAATACAGAAAGAATGATAGGCAGACAGATGAAAGGAAGGAAGGAATGAAGGAAGGAAGAGAGAAAGGAAGGAAAAAGGAAGAAAGAAAGAAAGAAAGAAAGAAAGAGAGGAAGAAAGGAACAAACAAAGAAAATTATGGCCATAAAAAGTTGTATAGAATTGCAGACTTAACTTGAGATAGTAAATTGACAGAAAAAATACCTTTTTAAAAAATGTTATTCTTGTCATTTTTATTCATTCAGTAGGTTTTATTGAACAGTTACTATGTACCAATAGGTCTATTAAGTTTCCCTGAAACTAACAAAACTATTGTTTTCAACAACTTTTAAACAGCATAGCATAAGGAAGAAGAAAATGTAACATGAAATAAATGGAGGAGGAGGAGAGAACTTTTGAAAACGGGAATTCAGGATGTTTAGGGAATTTCAAGTTCTAAAGGAGGGTAGTAAGTTGATCTTCTCAGTGGAGAGAGGATGGGTTGGCAAGGCTGATGAGGCGCCATCTGCATAGGTACAAAGTGCTGTTGTGGGAGGAGAGAGGCACGTGTCAGGGTCTGGAAAAGCATTTACAGAATGGGGTAGTGTTAGAGCCAGACGACATGTTTCTGAAAACTAGACCTCGGTGACAGAAAGAATATACTTTGAGGATCCATAGAATGTGTGTATGTGTGTGTGTGTGTGTGTGTGTGTGTGTGTTTGAGTGTGTGTGTACGTTTGCATGTGCATGTATTTTAACACAAACACCCCTTTGAAGGAAGAGTACCAGTTTCCAGTGACGTCACAAAGGGTTGTTGGTTGGCTGTGCTAGTTTCTGCCCCGTTAAAGATACAAATAAGGCAAAACATAAGAGAGCTGAAAAACTACGTAGAAATGATTGCAGTCAGTCAAAAAACCTAGAAAAATTTACATTTCGAAGAAAATTACCCAACACATTTTCATTTTTCTACATTAATCTTGCTATAACCTAGTGAATGTTGCTCATAATTGTAGAAAGTCCTTGGTATTTCTTCCTGCTCTTTTTTGACATAAGTTTTTGGAAATAATTATCCAAGCCACTTCTAGCAAGATGGGAAGCCCTAAGTTGAGTGACCATATATTTGATGTATTTCTTTTGCATGACTCCTGAATGTTTAGCATTCATCAATAGAGTTGTTCAGAGGGCATCAGGAAGCATCAGTAAGGGTTAACTTACATCTTGATAGTTTTTAAACTTGTAAGAGTAAGGAGTCATAAATCCGAATGTCTTTCTTAATGCAGCCCACAGTTCTAGATATGAAGAAACAGCAATCTCTCCAGACCAAATAGCACAGAATTAAGGTATGATATAAGTAACCAGATAATGTACAGGTGCCGATGGAAAATTTGAGTAGTCATTATCCTTTGGGGAAGGTGCATTTCTTTAAAGGAATGGTGAATGTAAGCTAGTAGGAGTATCAGTTTCATTCCCCAAATCTTGCTTTGTTTGCCTTGTAGGTTGACCCTGAGAGATGTACACATGAACATATGATATGACAGCCTCCATCAAACCCACTCTTGGCCAGATTTTACCAGGCCAATGTTTACTTTCCTTGCCTCTGAAGTAATCACATGATGCCTTTCTGGTCATGTTTCCTTTGTTTCTGTTGGCTCTTTGTTTTGCTCTCAGTGTAGCTAAAAGTATTAAGACAGTAGGGACTAGAGTGTGTCTCTGTTATAAAATAATAGAAACCAGCTATTCAGTTTATTTAATTTTTTGTCCTCACACAGAGAGCAGTGGGTCTATGACCTGACTCTGCAGAACATGAACATTCTGCTCATAATTTCTTTCGATAAGACTTTGATGTGACAGACTTTGTTGACTCCCCATGGGAGGCCTCACCCTCTCTGAGGAGTGGATGGAGGTTGGGGTGGGGAGAAGGTTGGGGATGCTGGAGGATGAGAGAGAGAGAACTGGGATTGGTATGTAAAATAAGATTGTTTTAAAAACAAACAAACAAACAAAAACTTCATTAGGATTGTTGAGAAGACCAGTAATAAGAATAACTCTTCCTCGTGTATGGCCAAAACCAATTGGGAAATGGATATGAATGTGTTGTGTGAAGTTTTACTCTTTTGGCTTTTTGAGGGACCTACCACCCAGCTCCCAAATAAATCACACAGAGGCTTATTATTAATTATAATAATCTTAGTTTGACTTGTTTCTTCCCAGCTTTTCTTAAGTTATCCCTGTAACGGTCTGTCCTGTCCCTTTAAGAGACAAGCCCTGCCCCCCACTCCCCTACTCCTCAATCCCCCATCCATTGCAGAGGCAGACAGATCTTCCTTATGCTTCCAGCCTAAGTCCTTCCTTTTCCATCTCTCTCCCGAAGGCTTCTGCCTTGCTCTCTTCTCCCCACTTCTCCCCTCCCCCCCTCTCTGTTTCTCTTTCTCTCTCAATCTCCCCTCCTCTCCCTTCTCCCCTTTCCCCTCCATAACCCACTAAATAAATATCCAACCTCAGTCTGCATGGAGTGCCTATCCGTCTTGGTCTCTCACCAACCATGCGGCTCCCTGTCTGGGTGGTCTGCCGTTGCACCCCTTGGGGAACCATGGCATTTTAATTTTACCATAAAAGTCCCAACTACGTTTTGCCTCTGGGCTTTTATTTTTCTCTATTTCTATATACTTTCTTTCCTTCTTACTCCGTGACTGGCTGGGTGGCTGGTGGCTGGCCCCTGATGTCCTCTCCTCTCCTTGTTCTTTTGTTTGCCTTTTCATTCTCTTTATACTCTCTGCCTTGCTAGCCCTGCCTCTCCTTGCTCCTGCCTGGCTATTAGCAGTTCATCTCTTTATTAGGACCATCAGGTGTTTTAGAGAGGCACAGTAACATAGCTTCAGAGAGTTAAACAAATGCAGCATAAACTAAAGTCACCCACCTGATAATAATATTCCCCAACACAAATTGGTCCTGACTAATAAGTGAAGTTTCTACTGCACTGAAGACCAAGCTGCCTCCTCACCTGGCAGCACCAGTGAGACACTGACTCAGTGGAACATAGAAAACCGTGTTCTTTCTGCAGCCAGGCTCCTTTCTGAATAAAAAAAAAAGAGAGAGAGAGAGAGCATGAGAAGACTAGACTAAACATGAAATTTCCCCCTCCAGGCTTCCCAATCAAGAATGGAAGGAACGTGGGCGTAGATATAAACCAATGCTCAGCCAGTGAAACACTCTTCAACTGGGAAGACACCTCAGGAATGGGAACAAACATATTTCTCTAAAATGTGTGTGTTTGTGTGTGTGTTACTGGGGTTTGAATCCAGAGCCTCACACATACTAGGTAAAGACTATTACCACTGAGCCATGTCTCCAGTCCTGAAATACAAATTTAAAGTCACATTTTTATCTTTTTTTTTCAATAATATTCCCATCTCCTTCCCTCAGATCAGAGGTAAACCCTACCTTGAGTTAAGGTTCTTGTAAATAATAAGTACTTAATAGCAGCTGTGAAGATCCAAACACCAGAATGTTTCCATTTAAGGGCAATATGAGCTGTATGTAGTTCTTGAGACTATTGGCTATAACATCTGCATTTACTTGCATCTTCAAGTGGGCTAATGGAAAGAATGTAAAAGATGATGTGACCAGATAGGAATAGAGTTTGGATCCAAGGATTTTTCTGTTTGAAACATTTAAAACTAATGTTTTAAATGCTAAGAGATCTTGGTAGTCTTAGCAACAATTAGAACTAAGAAAACAACATTTAGCGCTATCTTGAAACAAAAAAGCAAGAATCAAAAAGCCATCTCTTTCCTCTGAAAAGAAAACAAGTATTCTGCTGACCCTGACCTCTAACCCCTGGCTCCATCCTGCTAAAATATTTCAGAATTCCAGCCTACTGAGACTTCTCTTTATTTCCCACAAACCCGTATATCTTTGAACAGTTTCTGACTTATTTCCTAAATGGTCTCAGGTGGGTAACATTATTCTCAGTTGCCTTACATTATTTCCTTTTCATAGTCTGGATTTGTATGAAGTTGAGCAGACACCAAGAAGCTTTTTAATGAACACAATGTTTGATAGTAAATAATCTCATGGAAATGTGCTATAACTTGTAGCCAAGAAGGAATGAAAAGTATATAGTCATGTTAGTTAAAATGTCAGTGGGTAAATAAGAGCAATACTAGCTATTCAGAAAAAAATAGCCCTTTACATAGTATAGGAAGATCTATAATGGCAGCTGGCTGTTACATGGATAGTATGAACTTGTTGGTTGCTACATCTAGCAAATCCTTGGATGAGCAGTCATTCCCCTATGGGTGTTGGTTTTGTGGTAAGTGTGCTATCAGAGTTTGCACAGTTTTTCCATGTTTAGTTTTATGGAAGTACTTACAAAGGTTAATGAGTGCCCCTATGTGTTAAAGCAGAAATTTGGTAAACTATATTCCAGCACAAATGACATTATAAATTTGTATTCTTGGCCACCTGCTTCTAATGTGGAAAATTAACCAAACTAAAACAAACAAACAACCAAAAACCATGAGGTAAGAGAGGTCAGTGTACCAATAGTGTGCAAAACGCAACATCCCTTTGGGGCCCCAGGCATAACAGAATGCAAGTAGGCCTTAAGATAAAGATGCCATCTTCCTTTATAGCCCCAGCAGGCCTGAAACTCAATCTAGCCCAGACTGGCCTTGAACTTGTGTTCCTTGTGCCTCAACCTCTCAAGTACTGGGATTACAGGTGTGAGTCACTGAGCCCACCTCTAAATAAAACACTTTTTTAAGTGTAGCCTTATTCCTCATTTGAAAGAATGTCCTTGCTCACTCAGGCTGCCTGTAATTATTTTCTAATCTAAACAACCACAAACTAGTTTGGTAGTCTTTCTACATGTTGGAATTTTTCTAAGGAACAAATTGTTCTATTTAAAAGTGATACAATGTAGCAATAGCAATGATCACTATGAAAAAAGTTAGCTTTAATTCCTCAAATTTTAACAACTTAAATAAATGGCTTAAAATATTGTGTATTTTAAAATGCCATAACTGTTCTTTTCCTTTCTTTTATACTTCATTTTTTTTCTTATACCCAAGTATGTTTTTGTTGCACTCTTAAAATTGTATATTGAGAAAAGAGAAAGTCACTTTTGAACCTTCTTGGACTATTTGTATATCAGGGGACAGAGTAATCTTCCCAGCCCACGTTTTGACGTTGTCTTTAGCTCTGTTTCAGAGTGGAATCTTACCTACCTATTCTGTATGTCCTGTCAATTGTCATACCCTAGGATAAACAAAATACTGTCATCTCTTTCTTAAGAGGTTCTTTGAAATAGGTTTTATTAGTTTGCATAGGATTCCTTCTCAAAGAGATATATAAGCCAGAAATAGAATATCAGTCTAAGTTCATTTTTATTATTATACACAAGTAGTTTCATGGGTCAGGAAGGCATAGAAGATCATATACAAATGGTTTTTCAGGTTTAAAAATGCTATTGGGTTTATGAAACAGAAACAAAAAGAACTATCTCAAGCCCTACACCTCAGACCTCAAAAATGATAATTAATAGATTAGGAAAATCAGTAATGGGATCTCCTAATGTCTGGTATTTTAAATTGCCAAGTAATGCTACTGGGTAAGTTGGAGAAGTTGCTCACTACGCACACAGCCTGTCTGCTTTTCTGAATCTCAGAAATGACTGTTGTGCACACCAACAACAATGACTCTAAGGGTTGGGGAGATGGCTGAGTTAGGATCCAAACAACCAGGACAAAAGTGCAGTTGTGTCTGCAAGGGCTTGTAACCTCAGCACAGCAGGGGCAAGTGGTGGCAGAGACAGGATCCTGTGACGTGTCAGGTTCAGTGAGAAAACTGTCTCAAAGAAATCCGGCAGAGAATGGTAAGTAGAACATTCAGTGTACTGTGGTGTGTGCACAATTGTGCCGTGGAACACACATCTTGATACACACGTACACACATGCATATACCACACACACACACAGAGGCTGGACAGAGCTTGAGCCTGGAGTTACAAATCCTTTGAAAAGATTCCACCCACAACGATAGAGCTGTTTTTCAGTGTTTTTTATATCCACACACTGTCCATCTTATTATTTCTGCATGTTACTCAGCCCCCCTGATTTGTTTTGAAGTGCAGTGTGGCTTCGCATATGCGGTGCTCAGCTGAATCATCACGGACATAATGAGTTCAGCTCTCAGAACGCCAGGGCAGCTGCAGAACAGCTCTCTGCTCATGTTGCTTTCACAAACACGCAAGTTGTGTTCCCACAGTGGGATCCAGGACTCCTAAGGTCCTGCAGCTTTTTTATCCTGTAAAACACACGATGCTGATAGGGGTAGGGGGTGGCGTCCTGAGAGTCAGAATTCCCGAGAGCAGAGTAGACACAATCTGAAAGGAGCTGGTGAAACAAGCAATTATTTGTGGTGGGTGAGGTTACGGGCAATGAGCAGTTGTCTGTAGATACTACAAAGGAAAAGAAACACCACCGAAGAGCAGATTCAGTAGGAAAACTTTAAAGGGAAATTTTAACAGTGATGTTTGAGAAACACCTTGGTGAAATTGAGTATTCTGGGTAGCATGTCTGAAAGGGAACAAGTTCTTGTAGTCAGGATGACATCTCTGCTCAAAAGAAGTCTCTCTTATTTTTTCCGTTTATCCTGTCATTCTTTTTATATATATATATTAGTTAACTTTATTTTATGTGGATTGGTGTGGAGGTATCAGATCCCCAGAAACTGGAGTTACAGACAGTTGTTAGCTGTCATGTGGGTGCTGGGAATTGAACCTGAGTCCTCTGGAAGAACAGTCAGTGCTCTTAACCGCTGAGCCATCTCTCCAGCCCCTATCCTGTCATTCTTAAAAATGTGTAGAAAACACCTACTAGGTTTTAAGAAATATGCTTCCTTGCATCCTCCCACCAGTCACAAACACACAACACACTCATGCACGCACGCACTCTTGCAGCCCTTTGGAGATCAAATGCCATTTGTTAACAACTAGAGGTCATGGACTTTAGAAGCAAAGACAAAACAGTTCACTGACTGCAGCAAACTGAATTCACAGAGCAGCCTCCCAGGGTGAAGCTGGAAAACACATGCATACCAGGGTGTTTGAGTTGGCTTTTCTGGCCTTGCTGATGGAGGGAGACATCTTGCCAACATATTCCATCACTCTGATGAAAGCAGCTTTGAATGGCATTGTGTGTTTTCTTTATATCATTCTATGAGGACATTTTTCTTGTTTCAAAGAGAATGAATTGGACATATTTCTTTTTATGGCAAGTACAGATCTTCTGTGTTTGAAATTGCGATGCCGTCTCCAGATTCCTTCCTTCTTTCTGTACTCTCTGATCAGACTCTATTATGGTCGTGCTTTCACTATTGATTTCCCATATCTTTGCTAGTGGAGGTTTATGGATCATTTTCATAACCAAAAAGCTATAAAAAATAATCTCCTCAACTTTCAGATCAACTAGAAAGATGTTATCCTATAGTTGTTTTGGTCAGATCTTGTTGTAATTTCAATCAAATTTTTATTCTTTTTGGAAACCATGTACCTCAAAATTGAAATCCAATTATTTGATCCTTGAGAAGTAAATTAATGCAAATATCAGAGACAAAGCATTGATATCGTCCAGTTTGTTATATTTGACAAGACAAGCCGGGCAGTGGTGGCGCACGCCTTTAATCCCAGCCCTCGGGAGGCAGAGGCAGGCGGATCTCTGTGAGTTCGAGACCAGCCTGGTCTACAGAGCTAGTTCCAGGACAGGCTCCAAAGCCACAGAGAAACCCTGTCTCGAAAAACCAACATAAATAAATAAATGTTATCATTTCAAACTTTAGATTGAAAGTAATGTTAATTATGAGTTCTGTTGCTATATTGGATAAATATACATTAGAAGTTGTTAAAGGAGAATAATATCATTATAAAGCATCTTCTTTGCCACCGCTTACTTGATGCTCACTTGCCTTGGCCTCAGGATTTGCCAGGTAGAAAATTCCATAGCTATTTTATATTCCCATCTGGATGTGACTAGAGCAGCATTGCTGGGCCAGATGCTCAGGCCCTGACTTTCTTATTTAAGAAGTGAGCTCATAGGCCGCAGTGACTCTTCTTGGAACTGGGAATGTGAGGGAAAGAGGGCGTGGCCTCCACCATAGTCCATGGTCTCTGAAGTAGCTCAGAGTTTTCTACCTTCATTCAGCTTTTTTTTTTCCAGTCACACCTCAAATATTCCAAAACTATACAGGGTTAAAACTTGCACGGGCCAGTTGAGTGTTGTTCTCAATGGGTTATAGTTTCATCTTTATTAAGCTGACCAATTACTCTAACCATTCTGGAAATGAAGACAGTCTAGAGTTCGTTACAGCAAGTCTACGCATGACTGGACCAAAGGAGACCCATGTTGGCATCCTCTGTCTGCTGTTAATACATTCAGCTTAGACTCATCTCTTAATTTCTCTGAGATTCAGTTTCCAAATATACAAAAGGAAAGTTATAGCTACTACCCTTTTCAGTCAATAACTTAATATGTTATTTCTATGAAAAATATTATTTTGGAACAAAAAAAAGCCCGGACCTGGAAACTATGTATCTCTTTCACTCATTTATTGCCTTGCACATTAAATTTCATCCAGGATGGGAAAATGAACAAAAAACGATTTAATTTACAAATGATAACCTTCAACAGCAACTACCTCATCTTTCTCATCTGCTCTTTACTAGGACACATATAACATATGGTCATGCTTGAAAAGGAGCAGACGCCTTCCTTTCTTTTCTCTATAAACATATGTTTCCATGAAGTCCTTCCAGACACTTGGTCTGAGCTCTGTTGCCATGGCTACTTTCCCATACCAGCCTCCTCAACATCCTTCTCAGCCAGCTGTCACCAAAGAACAGTTTCCTCCTCAAACCGCCCTCTGAGGACACAGAACTACACAAACCAATTCTTGGTCATGAGAAGGCACTTTCTTGCAAAGATGGCCCTGAGTTACTGGTTACTCAGGTTTTTTCTGGTTTAGGGAGAAAAACTCAGTCAATGTGAATAGTGACTGATGCTTTATATTGTGGAATCCCATGGAAATACAGGGACGAGTCATGGCTACTGTTGCTCTTGCTCACTCACTCACATGATGCTGATAGAATGATAGGACTTTTGATGAATTTAGTATACTGAAAAGGAGGAACAAACGCAGCACATGGTGTAGTGATTGTTAGAAAAAGACGTCTCAGGGGTACATGTGAGGTTAGCGTTTTCTTTAGACATCTGACTCTAGACAGTATTTACTTTTGGTTACTTTCAATATCTTCCTTATCTAGACTCTCAAGCCTTTCAGACTGTTATGTTTTGTTTTATGATTTTTGTTTGTTTGGGGTTTTTTCCTTTCGTTGAGATAAGCGCCATTTTTTCTTACTTCTAGAACATAAAGTTCCAAGCAAATCTACTCTAATAAAATGAGCATTGAACTAAAAGTTATGAGACACTGCTTTTACTTCTTTAAATCAAAAAGACAAGTTGCAGAAAAGTTATCTCCTGTGCCACAGGCTCCATGGTGTCTCAGAAAATATAAAAGGGACTGATTTAAAATTACTTTGAGCAAAGCACCTATAGAATTCTAAGGACAGGAAAAAACAATGCAGTGCCCACCCTCAGGCATTCCACGCAACACATAGAGTAGACAGGTCCAAGAATATCGAATGCTCAAGTGGCCTTTAGGAGAGAACCCCCCCTCCCCAAGTGATAATGTGCTGAATAAAGAAATCCTTCAGATGAGTGAAATTGACACTGACCTCCCTCCCCCAAAAAAGTGTGTTTCCCATTTTGTGGGAAATCCTTTGAATGTAGTTCAGTTCTGCTACCTGTGTAGACGTAGTGATGAAGAAACAACATGCCACACAGATATACTTCTTAAACAGTAAGAGGGATACAATCCCATGGAGATTTGGCTCTTGAAATTTGGGTGGAACCCAAGATTCATGAGCTCACTTGATGATGCTCACTTGCCTTGGACTAGGCATCCTCTGATCTCTGAGCCACAGCTGGTGTACAGTCCTTGGTAGGAGTTTTCGGATCCTTATACCTCTTCAACAGTTGTTTTCACTTATGGATAACTTTGACTCCACAGGGTTTTGGCAGTGTCTAGAGATAAAGGTGATTGTGCAAACTCACAGAAGGCCACTAGCGTCATGTGCAGTGGGCCATAGACATTGCTAGGCACCTTTCTGCATAAGTCCTCGTGACAAAATTGCCTTTAGTGCCATGGCCGAGAAACCACACTGCGGAGGCGATATTTTGTGTATGTCTCATGCTAAAAATGTAGTCTGTTGAAACTGTTCAAACCATCAAAACCATAGAAGAAAGGTTAAGCACATGTACTCGAAGCTGGGAGCAGAGGGTGAGCACTGTCTAAAATGACCTCCTAATATCTAAAAGAGGATGTGGGGATGGTGGCCAGCTGTGCTCCATCTCCCTTGAGGAATGAAGAGGAAATGTACATAAAAGGATGTATCCTGGCCGTCTACTCTTTGTCTACTTCCTTCATGCCAGCCAGGAAGATTGCTTTGTGATCTTGCAACCATATTTGTCCCGTGTCTCTTACTACGCTCAGAGACCCTTCCAAATCCTGGGTAGAAATTTTCTTCTCACTGCCAAGTCCCATCTCCCCTTTTACCTTAGGATGTTAACAAGTCTTGCTTGGCTAGGATGGAACGGCTGCCAGTGCATCTCCAGCCACAGCTGGCACCGTTCCCTCGGCAACACATTATCTCTCAGACTATAAACATGTTACTGCCCATCTGTGTGAGAGGAACTGCACCAGATTTTTATGAAGGATAAAAAGAGGAGTAAGACTGTCCTCAGTTTTAAGACTTTCCTCGTCCAGGGGGAACATCTCCAGTAGATAATAATATAAGTAGTATTTAATAGTTATATTCGTAGGAAATTTCTTCAAAAATCAAAGAAGAGGTTTTAGAAGATAAAGAGAGACTATATAGATAGATCTATAAATGGAAAGAATGGTTGATTTCCTTTGGAAATGTTTTCTCTAAATTAACTTAGATTCCTATGTATCAAATAAGCACTTACTATTGTTAATGTAATTTGAAGGTTATGGGTCAGAGCAACCTGGATTTAGAGCACATTTATGGAAGAAGTTTAGAGTGTGAATAAGAGCTAAGAGATTTGATATGTTAAATGTCCTTCATCTTTAGAATAGAGAAGTTTCCAGAATCTGTGTGATTGAATCTAGTTTTGAGAATTGAGTTTAATCACCTCTGAACATGCCTTAGAATGTGCTATTATTGTATAAGATGATGTTCTTGGGTAAGGGTTGTTGGCTTCATTCAGGACGGGGATGTTGAAACTTGTAAGTTTGAGCTTGTGATTTCAGAACCTCTGTATGTGGTCACACTTCTTAAAAACTTTTCTTGTAACCTGATCACAGAGAAATTAAAGAGATAAACTCTCATTGCATATATAATGTGTACTGGGCATGGACTACTGAGAATATTATCTCATTTAATCCAAAACGTTTGTGAGTTTACCACAGTCAACACAATTGCAAGGAGGCTTTTTTGTATAAGCACAAACTCCCATCAACTGCTCATTTCTTGAGGAGACAGAGAAGTTATCTTGGGCCTGCCTAGGAAGCCATCCCTGCATGGAAACAGACCTCTGAAGATCACCCACAGGAAAGGAACCCTTCAAATGCAAAGGAAAAGGCAGTTTCCTTTCAGAAACAGACAGGAGAAAGGTCTGGCTGGGAGGCTTAAATGCTACTGCCTGCATCTTCAGAATTTCAGTGGGGAAAGGGAGCTGTTTAAAGTCACTGTTGGTCACATTGTACTGGAGGGATCGTTTCTGGGAAAGTATCTCCAAACTGACTCTTTGGTTATTTTAAATTTTTGTCATTCCCACTGAATCCTAAAATCTTACTACAGGGAATGATATAGATATTAATTTCCAAACATTTTAAAAAACCATCTTATAGGTGCTCAATGTAACATCCTACCAGAAGTTTCAATTGTTCTTTTTCTTAAGAGCACAGATTTCCGTGGTCCCCATAAGAATGTCTTCCAGGACCCCAAACACGATGTGTACTCCCTTAACCTTGTATAACTGGACTCTCTTTCCCCTCTCAGCAATTCTAGGCTTCTGCACTTCCTTCAACGTTGATGTGAAGAATTCAATGAGTTTCAGTGGCCCAGTGGAGGACATGTTTGGATACACTGTTCAACAATATGAAAATGAAGAAGGAAAATGGTAAGCAAACGGGCTCTGTTGGTGTCCAGTTCTTCCACACACAAAAATGGAAAATATTTTCAGCTGGTTTTATGAATGGAACATTAACTGAATGACTCATTTGTGCTAGAAAACGTATTCTAGTGGGTTGGTGATGGAAGCTGACATGAAGTTAAAGAACAGCATTCCTTGGGATTTCAGAGGAAGTGGTTACTTATTTCTGCTGCTTCATTACTAGATCGACCTCAAGAAAGTTTCGTACCTCAGTAGGCATTCAACCACTATGTTGCTTTGACAAGTATTCATGGATTGTTCCTATTCTCGAGTTACTTGGATACTTGACTGAAATTTATGAAGAAGGACATGATAGTAGATGGAATGCCCAGAGACAGTTACTATTACTTTAGTTGCTGGGGGCTTAGATTTTTTGGTATTTGGGTGATATGCTAAGTGTTGTCTAAGGATGACCATAAACTATACTGAATTGCTGACACATTTTTAATACTGTGAACCTTTGGTTAAGTTCATTTTAGAACAAAATTTAGAGTATATTTAATTTTTAACCACTTCACAAAATGAATAGTAGAGACCATTTGCTTTTCATCCTATCTAATTGATGTCAAAAACTTTATGAGTTAGTTAAGACTTCTCTCTGTTTCTTAATCTTAAAAGCCCATTATTTTCCTAGCAAAAAAGACTTGTATCAAATAGGAGAACAGTGATGTGCCAGTCCACAATTATTATTTCACAGAAGAAAACGTGTATTTTGATTTCTCTTTAAGACTTTTAAAGTTTGATAGTAATCGCCTAAAGACTACCAAAACTAATAATTTGAGTTCTCAAATTTTCCAAGTGTGCATATTGTATTCTAGGTGCACATTACCATTTATGAGACATTGAGCAAGATTGCTGTGAAGTTTCACATCCCCTGCCCACCCTTCCTGTACTCCCCCCACTCCTGCGCTGTATTGAGGGTTGAGCACAGTCATCCTTCTAAACAGCAGACAACCACTTATGCTCAACCCATGGGGGGAAACAGTAAGTAGACCAGTTATCCAGGCTTCTTTTTGATTATGCAGAATACACATCCAAATGTCAATTTTACCTATCACTAGTAGATATGTAAATTTAAAGGAAACTTTAGTACACATCAACCTTTAAAGAGTTAAAATACCTACTTAAATGACAGACGAATACTGACAAAATATTTTATAAAATTTCTTTTATATTTTGTTATATTATTTTGTTTAATCCTTCATATGAGAGGAAACTGTAAGTTTCTTTCCCCATGTAGAATTGACTCCCTGACTTTATGGAATGTTGGCATCAGAAGTCCTTTATTAGTATTTTCCTTACCATTTTGGAACCATCTGACTTCTTTAGGCTCTCACATTTTTTTAATTAAATTTTTCCATTTCTTTTACAACCTGATTCCAGTTTCCCCTCTCCTTTCCTCCCATCCCTCCCCCAACCTCTCCTCTGCCCCTCTCATCCACTTCTCCTCTGCTTCTGTTGACCCATGTGTGTCAACAAAACATGACATGTCAAGTTGAGGTAGGACTTTAAGATCTCATCCCCTAGTATAAGGGTTTCATCCCATGAATTCTCCAGTCCCTTTTCTTCATGGAACCAGAAGGCCAAGGATTAAGAGATGAAGTCAGCCCTGAGTGAGACCTTGAAGCTATGACGCATCTCATTCCCAGAGACATCCTCCCTTTGCAGAGGCGAAGAGCTACATAGGAAAGAGAAAGAACAAGGGACTGCAGAGATTAACTAGAAAACCAAAGTTGCAAAAAAAAATGTTGCTAATTGAATGTCTGAATGAAGTTGCACTGAAATGGACTTAAAGCACACTGATATTTGAGAGACAATAATAAGAGCTCAATCTTTTCTTAGTTCTTAGACAAAGCCCTTACAGATCTTGCTTTACACATTAAATGTTGTTTGGTTTTCTTTACAAATGGTTTTGAAAATGTTAAGACTTTTTCTTTAGAGATAGCATGAATTTGGATCTGTCAAACAGCAAATATGTCTGACATAAAGAGCAGCGTTCTAATTCTGTGGGAAATTCTTTGTAATAGTAAAGAAATATAGAAGTTTGTAATCTAGAGGGTATATATGAAACAATTAAGAACTAACAATAGTGCCAAACAGTGTGGGACACACTGGGAGCTCCTTGAGAGTTCAGGAAGAAAAAAGTAGTTCCTCACTTGTGATCTGAGTCTTGAAAGGTGACTTGTCTGTGGATGAGAGGAAAGGGTCACGCCAAGCTGGAGAGCCACAGGAGACAAGGTAGACCTTCAAGGACAAGGAACAGATCTTAGATCCAAAACCAGTGTAAGAAGAGATCACTGAAGGCTGTTTCGTTAAATGTAATTTAAGAAATTAATGTAGATCTGACTGGATTGCCTACAAATTAGGAAATCTGCCTGCAAGCCAGAACCTAATTTAGTCCTTAAAAGATGAGACTTTGTAGGGTCTGGTTGGACAGCCTGGAATCCTAGCATTTGAGACATGGAGTTGGGAAGATCAGGAGTTCAGAGTCATTCTTCATTACATAGGGAGTTCAAGGCCCACTTGAAACATGGTTTCAAAATAAAATCAAAAAAATCAAAACAAAATAATAAAAAAATAAATAAAACAAGCAAAAAAGAGAGAGGATGCCCAAAACTAGCCTAGGGGTGACTGGAATCTAATAAATGCATACCCAAGATCAAATTAGATGAGTAATAAGTTTTGATATAACTTTAGAAATGGAAAACAAAGGCAATAAAGGATAAGATATATGGCAAAATTTCTGTATTGTACTACTGGGAAATAGGAAGTTATTGACAGAGACATATTTATGTACAGACATGTAAAATCAATCTTAGGAAGTTTATGAGTTTATTTTTAAACAGTTTGAGTTCAAGATGGTGTCCAGGTAGTTATAAACTTCAAAGTGGGATGCTGATAGGTAGAGAAGCTAACAGTAGAAAAGTCTCTTATTAACCCATGGTTGGCTTTAGTGCCTATCCTTATAGACAGTACCCTGCCCTGTATTGATGTGTGGCCACATACATAGCAGGCACTCAATGACTGTGTACTGACTAAATGGGTAAACCTTGTGTAACACATTCTATGATCCATGAAGCATAACTCAATAAAAATAAAGAGTGGTTCTCCTAGAGAAATGTGTTGACAGAGGTTTCTGTCCTGCCCATTCCCACAGTCATTCAGTCCTAAAGAAGCACACAGAGGTCTACATTAATTATATACTGGTTGGCCTATTAGTTCAGGCTTCTTATTAACTCTTATAACTCAGATTAACCCACAATTCTTGTCTGTGTTAGCCATGTGGCTTGATACTTTTTATCAGCGAGGTGTTCTCATCTTGTTTCCTCTGTGTCTGGATGATGACTGCAGACTCAGCCTTTCTTCTTCCCAGAATTCTTCTGTTCTCATCACCCCGCCTATACTTCCTGCCTGGCTACTGGCCAATCAGCATTTTATTAAAATACAAGTAACAAATCTTTACAGACTATAATACCATTGTCCCATGCAACTCCCCCCCCTTTTCAAAACAAGAACTCTGAATCTAATATCCTTTGTTTAGCTTTTTTCCAGACCATTATCCATGACAGCTTGTAACCAATACTCTAAACAAAGAAGAACATTCATAATCCATTTTTTGGGAATGTGGGCATAGTTTTCTAAGATACTTCCTGCTGACTGGGGGCACTGATTATCTTATGAGGACCTAAAGAAAATTGGGAATTATTGTCAAGTCCTGACTGGAATATACTGTGAGGCTTGATCATCTCAGCTAGCAGTCTTGAGGCTGTTCTGGATATAGAACTCAGACATCTGGGCCATTCGCTCCTATCAGAGATTTCTCAGGGGATCTTCCTTAATCAAACCTGATTTTTCTTAGCCCAGAATGAATCTGCAGCCTCTCATTTCCTGTGGAAACAAAAACAAAACCTCTTCTCCAAAGTTACATATTTTTTTACTTAAATTTTGAAGTCAAGGCATTTTCAAAATATATATGTTGGATTAATCCAGCAGCATTTATAATCAAATGTCTTTTAGCAGCTGTTCCTCCTTCCTCAGCCATCAAGCAATTCAAAGACAACACAATAACATATAGTATCCAGATTCTCTGTGTAGTTTACATCTTTATTTTAACCTCTATTTCTTTTATTTTTATTTTTAATTTTCAGCTTTTTGAGACAGGTTTCTCTGTGTATCGTTGTTCTGGAACTCACTCTGTAGACCAAACTGTCCTTGAACTCACAGTGATCCACCTGCCTCTGCCTCCCAAGTGCTGGGATTAAAGGTGTGTGCCACCACATCCAACTACTCTCTCTTTCTCTCTCTTTCTAAGGACTTCATTCTTTTCTTTTCTCTCCCAAGCCTATATATATATATTTAAACACACTGTAAACTGCTTAGAGTTTTTTTTTTATCTGAATCTATCTTTACTGTATATCTCTCTTTTACTGACCATATAAGGCTTTAATTTGCTAAGTGTTATGGCTAGGATTAAAGCCATGGCTTTGACAGCTGGATCTACCCCATTCCTTTGCTTTCTGATAGCCTAGCCTCATGGTGAAGGTATTGGTCAGAGCCATGTTTACTGGCACAACTCTATGGAGTTTCATTGTCCCTGCCACCACCAAGAAGTATGCTGTCGGCTATTCACAAATACCATTTAAGTGTTTGTTGGTGGGTCCTCTTAAAACAGCTGCAAGGTTTTTGCAGTTAAAGCTAAATCAGGAAGCCTCTCTTAAATAAGACGTGCTTGCCTCTAGCACACAGAGCCCACCTGAAAAAATGCTGCTACCAAGAAGCCATGGTTAACTTTGTTCTTTTGTGTCTAGAATTACTTCCCAAGCTCTCTCAGGTTTTACGTGGATACAGTTTTTCACATTTGTGCCATTTGTTGACAGAGGTTTCTGTCCCGCCCAGGCCCACAGCCATTCAGTCCCAAAGAAACATAAAGAGGTCTACATTAATCATAAACTGGTTGGCCTATTAACTCAGGCTCCTTATTAACTATTACATCCTACATTAGCCCATAAGTCTTGTCTCTGCTAGCTTGGTACCTTTATGGTACCTTAAGGTGGCTTGGTACCTTTATCAGTGATGCATTCTCAACTTGCTTCCTCTGTGTCTGGGTGACGATTGCAAACTCGGCCTTTACTCTTCCCAGAATTCTTCTGTTCTCATTGCTCTCCTATACTTCCTGCCTGGCTACTGGCCAAACAGTGTTTTATTAAAATACAAGTAATAAATCTTTACAGGGTACAAGATCATTGTCCCACAACAGTAATGAAACTGCTTCAAGCGGGGCTAGAAATGGACCTTAAGCCTCTCTGTGCCTTCCCCTTTACTAGAAATATCTTAAAAAGTCAGTTTTGATAATTGCTATTTTTGTGGTTAGCACCAGAATTTATATGCCAGTATGTATATGGGAGCTTGTGAGCATTTTGGATGTATATGGATATCAGCTGCCTGTTTCTATTTTAACACTCTGCATTTCTAAATATTTTTATGGTAAAGTAAAAAGACTGAAACAACCAAAAGGGTATGAATAACTGAATTTACAAATAAGAAAACTTCCATCCCAGAATTCCTGAGCTGTAAGGTGGCACGGTAGCCAGCTGTGACTCTAAAGAGACCCAGGCACTGGTGATGGAGAAAGATGTTTGGATATTCTGCAAGTGTTAATAAAATCAGAGAGAACACAGGCTTACTCTGGGGAACGCACTATGGAATACCTCACATGCTTTGAGGAACATGGATTCTGTTGTTTTAATTTTCTTCAGGGTGAACATCTTCATACGTATTTACTGCCCATATTTTAGAAACTTGTCCAATTTAGATTAAAAAGAAAACCACACACACACACACACACACACACACACACACACACACACACACACACACACACCATTCTAACTCATCTTACCTCTTGTCTGTACCATGCCTAAAGAAGGAAGTAGTTCTCCTTGGGTCCCTATACATGTGTCCCCTGAAAAACATTGTTTGAAAAACATTGCTTAAGTTCTTTGGGATGAATCAAAACAATACTAAAGCTTTATGTCCCCTTTACCTCTCAGAAGTTTACTGCCAAGTGTAAATTTACTTTATGACTCTTGCCGAGAAGCCACATGTTTTCTCAGTAATAGAACACATCATACTTCTGATTAAGATCAGTGTTGCTCATCAGAGCTAGCATGAGTTGCAGCATCCAAGTGATTGCAAATCCCTTCGGAAGAATCCAGAAGAGCATGCTTGGTCTAATAGCTTCAGTCTGAAGGAAAGCTGGTAAACAATACACAACCCAGCACAAGCTTTCATGAAAATGCAAAATGCGGTTTGGGGCTTTCCACTATTCTGTCTTGGTCCTTCATTTCTTCCATGCTGGAATTTTTTTAATGACTGTCCAAGCTACCCCGGAGGCATCAGTGATTTCACTGGACATGTTCTCCCACAGTAGATGTCAGGTAGAAGACAGATAGATCCCCCAAACACAATCCTCAGCTCAAAGTGTCTCAAAACTCTGCTGTTCTTTGATTCCCCTCCCCAGGACCCTAAACTGTGCTAGGAAAGGGTACTATGACTTATGTGACTGATGGGCTGTGTCCAGTATGTGTATCTTTTAGATAAAACTTATTCAAGCACAGAGGGAGAAGACGTCCTCAAGTTCTTCTCTTGTAGAGTTTAATGTTGTATTCACTTTACATTGTTTATGATGTCTTTCAAAAATTACATGTCCTCTTGCCAAAATTGTCCTTTTTTGGCTCATTTTGTTTATAGCATTCTGCCTTTTTTCTTATAAAAATCAGTATAATTAATAGGGTCACTGTTTAAGTTTCATTTCTGAGGTCACTGAACAGTAACTCCATTCACAAAAGAAAGAAAAAAACAAAATTGGCTGGGACAGGAGCTGTGACAGTCTGAGAGTGAGACTTTGGTTGGCTCTATCAGACATCAGTGAAGAGGTAGGTTAAAAGGGGGTGTTCTGGAATACTGTAACTCTGGAAAAACCCTCTCCAGAGATTTCTCCTGTAGAATGACCTCAGACATCACCTACTCCTCAAAGTAATAGAGCAATAGTCACAATAACAAAAATGACAAGTATGAATAACACATTTCATCTCAACTCACTAAGGTTTTACTATGACCAGAAATTTTACATGGAGAAAAAAAATATTTTCTTAGCTTTAAAGATTCTTGAATTCACTAAGTGTTTCTATAGAGAACAGTAATGATATCCAAATTATTTTTTCTCTTCACCTACAGGCAAGATATTTCAAAGATTCTATATAAAACCAAAATTTAGGCTGAACATGGTGAAGTGTCCCTTTAATCCCAGCCCTCAGGAGGCAGAGAGCTGAGGATCTCAGTGAGTTTGAGACCAGTTTGGTCTACGTAGCAAGTTCCAGAATAGCCAGGGCTTCAGAATGAGAACAAGTCTCAAATCAAAGATGAAAACAACAAACATATTAATAGAAGTAAAAGTGTCATAAGTCAGCTTGACTCAAAATTTTTGGTAGTGAAGAGCACAGTCCCTTTTTTTATTCTCACTTAAATTCCCTTTTAGTACTTTTTATGATTTATTTATTTTTCCTAACCCACAGTTTCCCCTCACTACCCCCTTTCTTCCCAGTCTCTTCCCCATCCTGTCCTCTCCCTCCCTCCCCACCCACTCCTTCCTTCTCCTTTGTCTTCAGAAAAGTGCAGGCCTTCCGTGTATATCAGCCAGCCATGGCACAGCAAGTTAAAGCAAGACTAGGCACCTCTCTCCTATTAACACTGGACAAGGCAAACCAGTAGGAGGAAAGGGTCCCAGAAGCAGATAACAAGAGTCAGAGAGAGCCCCTGCTCCCTCTGTCAGGAGTCCCACAAGAAGACTGAGCTACACAACTGTATCACATATGTAGAGGGTCTAGGTTAGTCCCACATAAGTTCACAGGGTTCAGTCTCTGTGAGCCCCTAGGAGCCCAAGTTAGTTAGGGTTTCCTTGTGGTGTCCTTGACCTCTGGGAATCTCCCCTCCCCCTCACACATACTGGATTCCCCAGGTCTGCCTAATGTTTGATTGTGGGTCTCTTCATCTGTTTCCATCAGTTGCTATATGGGCCTCTCTGATGACCACTGGGCCTGGCAATGATCTATGGGTATAGCAGTAAATTCCCTTATATATATATATATCTAAAATTTTCACCTGCACTAATGATATATAAGTGAACAAAAAATTACTGATACTGGGGTGCTGAGGTTCTACTAGAGAAGGAGGCACATAGAACAAATAAGTAATTTTAAAAAGAGGAAAGTTATACTTTATGACAGAATGTGGTCTGTACTGCCAGACAAAAAAGATAACGAGATTGAGATATGGGATTGCTGCAATTCCACAAACCCAATGATGATACTTTTCTTAGATCTTGTTATTTTTATGTAGCCTGGGGAAAATGAGGCTGACTTAGGCTTAGACTGGTAAGGTATGTGTGATTCAAGAAGAGCATGCTGCTGCCAGAGGAGACAGGGAAAGTAAATAACCATTTTACCTGCTGTATCCTGCTGCTGCCTTCTCTACCATTGGTCGCCACTGCCAAACTTCCTGTCTCAATCTCCAGCTACTGGGTTCTACCACTTCCTGTATTCACACAGCTCGATCTTCATTTTTCCCACAATTTGTAGTATGCCTTGGCTATGATTACTGCATCAGTTCAGATTCCAGTTCTTTCTATTTGCGATGGACTCTTGGCCTACCTGCTCCAGTGTGCGCTAGAAGTTGAAACTGCTGGGTTCTCGCCACACATACCTCCCATCATGTTCTTTCAGTCTCTATTCTCCTGCCCCAGCACATTCCCAGGGCTGTGCACTACCTCTGTTTCCCTTTCTCTTGTCATTCACAACTTCTTTGCTAATACCATGCTTTTCAGGATTCCGTTGTCATTTGTTATGCCAGATTTCCTAAGCTAATAATATATTTCCCATCAAGTTGGTTCTTTTATACAAACTGTTATCTGCTCCATTGAAAAGATGGAATTTGGGGGTAAGAAGGGACTTTGGAATTGTATCGCTCATCCACAATAGAAATGTACTTCAGAATATGTCTGGTCAGCTATACCCGAGAGGGTATTGTCACTTTAAGTCACTCTACAAGTTCACTACCCTGCTATCTATCACTTAATGATTTATAAATGAATATAGCTGTTTGCCAAAGGGGAGAAAGTGAAAGAGAGAGACAGATGAGGCCGAAATTTACATTTCCTTCCTGATTTTATTATATTTTTTTAATTTTTGAGATTATAATATAATTTCTTTATATTAAGAAGTAATTTAAGTATATTAAAACGTAGGGGAGACATTATTTCTTCCCTACTTTTTCCTTTCTCCTATCCTTCCCATGTATCAACTTCACTGTTTTCTTTCAAACTTGTATTTTTTTTTTTTTGTCTTTTTGTTGGTTCCAGTCTGCTTGGCAACTCAGACCCAAAATAATCACACAGAAACCATATTATTTAAATCACTGCTTGGCCCATTAGCTCTACTTTCTTATTGGCTAACTCTTACATCTTAATTTAACCCATTGCTATTAATCTGTGTATCGCCACGTGGTTGTGGCTTACCAGGTAAAGTTCCATCTGGCTCCAGTGGAGCTATATGGCTTCTCCCTGACTCTCCCTCCTGCCTCTCAGCATTCAGTTTAGTTTTCCCCACCTAGTTCTGTTCTACCCTATCAGGCCAAGCCAGTTTTCTTTATTCATTAATGATGATAATCACAGCATACAGCGGGGAATCCCACATCACCTATGTATCTCTGGCTGTCCTAGAACTCACTATGTAGACCAGGCTTCCTCAAACTCACAGTGATTTTCCTGTTTCTGCTTCCTGAGTGCTGGGAACGGTGTGAACCACTACAATGGCTCCTTTCTTTCTTTGATCATATGTAACTATGTAAATACAATGGTTCAGTCCTTATAATGCTGCATATTACTATGTAATAAACATAGATCATAAACATACATACACTTATTTCATAGTTATATATTATATATTACTATATAGTTATATGTATATAACTATATTATATATTATATAGTTATATATGTATACACACATATATGTGTGTATATATATTTACACACACACATATATAATTCTTCCCTTCCAGGACTATTTGGTATTAAATAACCATTTGAAGTGCTCTTCCATGGGGAAGCCTATTTCTCCCGCTCTCAGAATTCCAATTGCCTATAGTCCTTTTTGTGGGCTTGAGGCCCCCTGAGATTTCCCCTTCCACATGTGCATGTCTGCTGTTGTTGCCCTTGTTCAGGTCACGTTTAAGCAGCCATGTTGGTGAGACTTCATAGATGTAGGTTCTCCGACATTTCTCGGAGACACAGTCTCACGGCAAATTTCCTGTTCCACTGAGCTCTTACCACAGATGTAGTTCTCAGGTCGGGTTAAGGAAACTTCTCTTTGCATAAGAGACAAGTACAGTAAACCACAACTGGTCAAAATGCTGAGTTCAGAAGCCCAGGCCCAAGGGACACATCGACAGTACAACTCCTGCACCTAAGGCCTAGGGAGCACTCTGGAAGTGGGGAAAGAAAGATTGTAAAAGCCAGAGGAACAGGAAATGTCTTTCCTGTTTTCATTTATTATTGCTGGATAACCAATCACCCCAGCACTTCCTGACTTAAAGAATCAAGATTTTGAGGATTATGATATTCTTCTGCCCCTTGGATTCATTCATTTGACTTCAGTCAGTTAGCACCTCAACCAAATGCAGATTGTGCAAGATGGCTTAACTCCTGTGTGAACAGTGTCAGTAAGCCAGTGGCACCACAGACGGAAGGAAAAGGGTCCAGAACATCAGGCGAGAGTGGAAACTCTGAGCTTACAGCCACTTTATTTCCAGTAGCTTGGCAAAAAATCAAGGAGATGAGCCTATGCTTATAAAGTTGAACTTATCTTTTCAACAAAGCATTAGCTGTTTAAAGCAAATGAAATGTATTATGGAGTCCATCTCCTTCTGTTTAAGGATTGTCAGAAAGAATGCAGAAAAGCTGATGTGACAGGAGAGGCACTAGAGTCCCAGACTGTATAGGAAGTGCAGAAAGGAACAGGCTTGTCTGAAAAACAAGGAAGGCTACAATTTAGAGCTCTAGGTAGCCCAAGAAAGAGAGGTTTGCTGACAGTTGGAGTTGTGCATCTCTTTATGATTGGCATTTCACCTTCATTGCTTCAAGACAATAATCTGTCGGTGCCTGTTGAATTTGGGGCTTGTTTTGTAAAATGAATGTAGCAGAAATGACCCTGCACTTCTAAGGCTAGGCCTTAAATACAGCGTATGTCACTGTTTGCAAATCGAAGGCAGTTACTCAGTGAAGAAGCCCATTCTGGCCTTGCAGGGGACAATAGGCCACATGCCAACTCGTAGTTTCCATTGTCCCCTGTCACTCTGGACACCACTGGTTCCACATTCTCCCCTCTGTATCTCTGGTCACTCCTATCTGATTTTCTTCTTTCACATACAGGCCAGTGTTCAGTCCTCTCTTACACTGCACTGTTTCAGGAGGTAATATTCATTTGTAGGCCACAGCCGGACTCACAATATGTTTATTACTGTGGAAGCAACCCATTATTTATTTTTTATTTCTATACCCATAATTACTTTCTTCATCCCCTCTAGTTTTTCTTTTAACTCCACACTTGTGCATACTTAAAAATGTCCTAAGAGTCTCTCTGAACCATTGCTTTCTGGTTACTGGTTTGGTTGTTTGTCTTAGCTCTCTGTTGTGAGGAACCTAGACAAAGCAGCCTAGAGCCTAAATATTTATTTTATAAGATTAATTCTCTCCTTTCCTCTCTATTTCCTTAATTTAGGTCTCATATGAATTTTGGCCTTGTCCCTCTAACATTGCTTCCCTCCAATTTATCCACAGCAACGTAGGCAAATGTGTTTCACATGATACCTCTCTGTAAGTGGAAGTTAAGTGTGGTGACACAAACCTTTAGGCCAGAACTTGGGAGGTGGAGGCAGAAGGATCACAAATTGAAGGCCAGCCTGGGCTACCTAGCAAGATCCTGCCTCAAAAATGAATGAATGGATGAATGCATGCATGCATATATACATACATACATACGAGTTTGGTGGTATTTAAATCTACAAAGTTTTTACGGTGGACCATATTAACATTCATGATTTGAACCTGACCTTTAACTTTCCAGACTCAACTTCTATCCACCTCCAGTGACCTTCTCGCCCTTGTTGACAGAGCGGTGTTTTCTTCCAATGACTTGGCTGAATTTGCACCTTTTAGATTCATTCACTGCCGTAATACACACAATTGTCTTCATGCTTCAGTTTTAAGACACTTGAAATATTGTCTTTCATCCCTTTTCTATCCTCATCTCATGGCCTAGCTTAAATGTGAGATGCCTATGTTTTTTTTTTTTCAGTTGTGTCTTGTATAGCTCAAGGAGGCTTCAAACTCACTATGTGCCTGGAAATGGCCTCAAAATTATGATTCCTCTTTCTTCCTGCTGATAACTCCCAAGCACCAGGACACCCCCCCCCCATGCCTAGTTAGACTTCTCTTTTATTTATGTGCAGGAGTGTATGTCAGTGTGTGTGCTAGTGCCTGCAGAGGACAGAATAGGGAGTGGAATCTTCAAGAGCTTGAGTTTCTGGCAGTTGACAACCACCAGATGTGCGTTATGGACATTTTTAACTGTCTGGAAGAACAGCAAGTGCTTGTAATCACCGAGCCATCTCTCCAGCCCCATTTTTAATAAGCATTAACTTATCTAGCCTCATGATGAATAGTTTCAATTAGGGTACACTAATTTCTCTAACCTGTTTTTAACCATAAATTTATGTAGCCACTTTGCATAAAACAAAATACTGTAAAAGAAACTAATCTTAATATCTTCAGTATAACAAGTTGTGCTTTCCCACACCCTCTTTTAGATCAATGTGTTGCATAGATCTCAATTGTTATTAATCTGAAATAAAGATACATCTGACGTTTAGGTAGCCTGTAACGAGCTTGATGTTATTCTAAGCCTTTTGCACATCTCAACTCTGTTAACCTTTGCAATGATAATCGTGTGAGATGAGGATCTACCATCATTTTGGCCATGAAGAAATTAAGACTCAAACAGGGTGACTGACGTATCTTAAACCAGAAAGCTAGTAAACACTGAAGCCACAGTTCGAACTCACAAAGCCTATCACCAAGGCACAGTCTATCTTCTGCAGAGAGAATTTGATTATTTAGGGTATGGAAGGCACTTAGGACAGTGTCTGGCACATGGCCTAAACTCAATAATTGTTGGCTGATATCAGTGCTACCATAATGAGTTTAATAATTTGGTTTCATCTCCTTTAAACTAGACCAGTTTTTCACTTAAATTAGCTAGGGTTCCTTTTTGAATTAGGTCACAGACAAATTTTCATCCTATTGTATACACTCATTAACATCTGTAAAACAAGGTTTCACAGAATACACCTACAATAATCTATTGCTTTTGCTGTCTTCCTCATTTCTTAATTTTCCCTTAGTATTGCCTTTGTTTATTGAGCTTTTTTCCCTTATTTTAGACCATTTCGAATTAAGGTTTCCTAGAAGTAAGAACTGTAGCCTAAAAGAAATACTCTTGTGGTTCTTTGTGTAAATCAGAAATTGTTCAGTCAGCACATCATACTAAATATTTAAGGAATTCTGCTTAATAGCTTGATATTTATAATTTTATGAGTTTCTTTATATTAATACAAGCTCTTACAAAGAATTTATAGAAAATGATTCTCATCCTTTGTTAGTAATACAAACTTACAAGTATTTAAAATTATGGAAGTGTTTGCTTGAGCCATTTGTACCACCCTATAACCTTTTAGTCCTTCTCTGGGCATTTTCCTCCTTACTAAATGTCCCATTTTTTCTAGAGCATCTCTCCCCTGACAGAATTGCCTGCCTCTTCCCCCATCTGAGTCACAGCCTCCTAAATGCATTCCATTGTGCCTATGTTCCACTTAGAGTGAGGATTCCAGACACGACCAGGGCAGAACACAGAGGGGCTATCGCGTTCCTTGACCAGACCGTCTATTTTCAGCAATCCAGCCTAAGGTCACATTAGCATATTTGGCACTAAAATCCCCGTGGACCCATGCTTTTGTGCTGTCAACCAAATCCTCCATGACTTTTCACATGAACTCCCATTAAGTCAGGCTTCCCACATCCTGTATGAATGGAGACAGTAATGAGCAGCTTGGTGAAGTTATTTACTTAAGTTCCTATTAAGTTTTAGTTAATCTATATTTATTATTCTAGAATATTGAGACATATTTATACTCCCAACTATATAAAGATATGGTTTTTAAATACTTTGGTGTGTTTTGTGTCGTCTCTGAGCTTGTAAGAACATAGTTTCAGACAGTCTTGAAGCTCAGAGTTTTACAGTATATGATAGCGTCCTAGAGACTGAATGTAGCTGTCCGCCCTTCAGGGCAGCATCAGTTGGGGAATCCACCCAAGGGCCTTAGCAATCATGCATATTAAAGTGTCTTTTCCTGAAGATATTCTGGGAGACTATTTAAGTGAATGGCACAGATCTGAACGTTGCCTGAAGCAGGGAGGAGCTGAAACATCACTCTATTTTCTTCATCAGTGTCTAAAAAGACGCAAGGTTTTACCCTGGGTCTTAGAACTATCCTGCTTTCCCAAGTGCTTATAATCTAAGACTTTCTCATTTTAAATCCCAGAATCATCTCATGTTTATGTTTTCTGCTTTCTCTGAAATTGGCAGTTTCTCATAGGGGAAAAAATTATTTATACTTGTGTGTTTTCATAAAGCAACATGGTAGCAGGCTTACCTGAAATAAATATGGTGGTGATAGACAAAAGAATAAAGCAAAATCTATGACATCTCATGTGCATCTTTTTAATTAAGTAAATTATGTTTCATTAGTATAGAGAATAGTGATTCATGGCACCCTGCTTATACATATCTGTCATTTAACATTACTCTGGTGTGGAAGGTCCTTCTGTCTATGTGTTGCCTTTATTGGTTAATGAATAAAGAACTGCTTTGGACCTATAGCAGGGCAGAAGTTAGGTAGACAGGGAAAACTAAGTTGAATGCTGGGAGGAAGAAGGGCGAAGTCAAAGAGATACCGTCAGAGTCAGATATGCCAAAACTTTGCTGGTAAGCCACTGTCATGTGGCAATACACAGATTAATAGAAATGGATTAAATTAATATGTAAGAGTTAGCCAAATAGAAGCTAGAGCTAATGGGCCAAGCTGTATTTTAATTAATACAGTTTCTGTGTGATTATTTCGGGTCTAAACTAGCCGGGCAGCCGGGAACCAACAAGTGACCTCCCTACTACATTACTCATACCGTTTCATTCTTTCACCTCTCCCCCTCCCATCCTGCTGATTCTATTGCTCCCAACCAAGGCCCTGCGGCTTCCTATCATATGTACATCTTTTAGCTCTAGATTCTGCATAACAGAGAGAACATAATATTTGTCTTTCTTCCCATTACCCTCCTACTTTTTAATACTTTTGCTCTACCTACATGGTTCCGCCTCTACTTTACTTTCATATCATTTGTCAATATCCATATAAATATAGAGATATCTTAATCTAGTTTCCATATACAAGAGAAAATAGTAAATACCTGTCTTTCTGAATCTGGCTTATTTTGATTCACATGATGATATTTAGCTCCATTTTCCAGCAAAAGACATAATTTAATTCTCCTTTACAGTTGAAGAAAACTCCATTATGTGTGTGTGTATGTGTGTCGTGTGTGTGTATGCATGTATACATGTATGTATGTGTGCATATATATGTGTGTACATGTGTATGTATGTGTGCATGTGTGTGCATATGTTTAATGTGTGTGTATGTGTGCATGTGTGTGTATGTGTGTGTACTGTATATTTTTAATCTGTTCATCTGATGAACATCAAGGCCACTGTCATAACTTGGCTATTGTAAATAGTGTAGCAATAAACATGGATGTGTAAGTATCTCTGTACATCCTGGTTTAAGATCCTTCAACTATATATGTCTATCCCAGAATGGTACAGTTGCATCAGATAGTAATGCACCTTATAGGGTTTTTTTAATATGTACTTCTTTTTAATGTTTAAAATATTTATTTTTATTTTATGTTTATGGGTGTTTTACTTGTGTGTTTGTCTGTATACTATGTGTATATTGTAGTCCTCAAGAGACACAAAGAGGGCATCAGATCCCCCAAATATCTGGACTCACAGATATTTGGGAGCCCCTGTGTGGGTGCTGGCAATCAAACTTAGGTCTTCTGCAAGAGCAGCAAGCACTATGAAGCCCTAAGCCATCTCTTTAGCCCCACCTTAAGTTTCATGAGGGACCTTTACTGATTTCTAATGGCTGTACTCAATGCAGTCTCTGTGGATTTCATTTTCTCTACAGCCTTTCTTCCTGGCATTTCTTCTTTGTTTTCCTCATGTTAACCAGAATGACTGCTAAGATTTAGAGCAACACTAGAAATCTGAAACTTAATGGTGATACTATGCTTGTTTTAGATGACATTAAATTACTAACAGCATCACCACAATATTGAGATGTTTATGGAAATAACTGTCAACTGTCTCAGAAATTACCATAAAATAATTACCATAAAATAATTAAAACAAATGTCTCATTATGCTTAAATTTTTTAATTGCTTTATTCAACTTCCAGGGTTCTTATTGGTTCTCCTCTAGTTGGCCAACCCAAAACAAGAACTGGAGATGTCTATAAGTGCCCAGTTGGGAGAGAAAGATCAATGCCTTGCGTGAAGTTGGATTTACCAGGTATTTTAAAGCAAATAGTATACCCTAACTCATACCCATATTTTCACTGAAGAAAATACACTTTTAAGTGACACAAAATATTATTTCGATATCATAACATAATTTATCAATATGCAATATTAAAAGTAATAAATTATTCCACAGTTGCTGTCTAGAATTCACAAAGAATAAGGCCATGGATCCCTCTGCCCTCACTTGCTTTTGGTACCATATTGGGAAGAAGTCATCAAATCCAAATTGCTTACTCCTTTTGTAACTTTGTTTCTTACCATTGTTCAAGATTTGAAAACAAGAGGTTTGCCAAATTCTATCACAGTCCTCCCCCAAAACGCAATTTAGTATCTGAGACTTTAAGGGAAAATGAATGAGAGAAATTACATTAATTCAATTTATTAATAGATCTTTAAAAATATGAGATATAGCTATACCAAAATAGCTTTGTTTTGATAAAATATCACTTTGATTGTAGTATGACTAGAAAATTGCTCCAATAGTTAGAGAGGATTTAGAATGTGTTCAGTATCTGTACAATACTTAAATGATTAAATTATCTATATCCCCACAAGCTTACTATAGATAATGCATGTTTTTCAGATCTCTGGCTTTCAATTTCTTATTTCTTTGTTCATTGTGACTGTTTCTCCTGTGCATGCATGAGCACAGCCTAGCTGTTTGAACACCCCTGCCTGACAACTGCAGCAAGTATGTCTTCAACGTCATGTTCGGGTTTGCTACCTTTCCTTGACACTGGATTAAAGTTTTTGGCTTCTCCTTACTTTTGCAACACAAACTGAACTATATTTTTAATTATAAGCATAGAAATTCAGTCTTTTATGTTCCTTTGAGCGGTATTAATTTTTTAAAATATTAACAGGCAATACACTTGGCAGAGTACCCTCCCAGATATTTCCTGCTAGGAATTCTTAGAGTTCTATTTGGTTCTTTTCATTTCCACTAGGCTGTGTGGACTCTGCTGTCCACATTGCCCATCCAGGCAATCCAGATGCATAGACAGAATACATAAACATATAATTGACCTCTTATGACTCCTTTCAAGATACTCCCTGTTCATTTTGGTAAATTGACCCTAAATTTCTCTCCTCTTTTTCATCAAGGCAGTAAGCCTGGGACTCTTGTTTGAGTTTTATTACCTAATAGAGTCTTTCTTTGGGGAGAAAAGAAAAGTAAAACCAGAGTGAAGCATAGAACCAAGGAGCCCAATCTCAGTCTCTTCTTTCCCATGTGTGGAGTCTTCTGTAGCACCTGCCAGCTTGAGGTCACTTCCCAATGCCTTCAGACGGCTGGTTCATGCTTCTTTCCCCCTTTTCTAGGATTTATCCTTCATTCCTGAAAACCAGAACAGGTTTTAAACTAGCCTAGAAACACTAAGAAACATTTCAATAGCCTCTAATTGCCCCAGCAATAGGGATCCTAGACAACCCTCATTTAAAGTCTCAAATACAGGTCATTCGATACCAATGTATGTAGTAGCCTAATTCTAGATGCTTTCATTTGCAGGCCCTTTGACTCATAATGCTTTGTCAGGGCTTTTGTTTTTTTTAACATCCCAGGGCCTTTGGGTAAATATTGCTTTTCTGGTTTTGTGTCTTTATGGGATTTCCATGTGTCTGAGCATGTGTGTGTCTCTGTGTCTGTGTGTTTCTTGTGCTTTTCTTTTGGCTCTTTCCCCTCTGTTTGTTTTGTCTTATATCATTTTGTTTGTTTTGTTTTATCTGGCCTTGTCTAATTTTATTATCATTCTTTAGATGCCTGTTTGTTTTCCAGTGAGAGAAAGAAAAGGTGTGGATGGAAGGGGAGGCACAGAGGACCTGGGAGGAGTTGGGCGAGGCGAAACCGCAATCAGAATATATTGTATGAGAAAAAAAAATCTAATTTCAATAGAAGAAAATTAGAAAGAAAACAAGAGGATGCTTTCAAAAGAAGACAGACTGAACGCTTGAACAAAACCTGGTTCTCAGGATAGGAAGTGAGACGGACCATCTAGGAACCTGTTTCCCTGTTGACTGTGAGCCTGTAGGCGAGAATATGTGCAGACATGAACCATGCTAAGAGTCTTTCTTGAGCTTGAGTCATGCCGCTTTCAAATATTTATGCATTTCTCTCCAAGCAGAATTTAAAAGTCTTCATTTTTCATGTGCATTCTTCTTATGTTTTTACCGTGAATGTTTAAGCAGCGCTTCTTGTCAGTTTTGTCAGGTTGGAATGTTGTGGGGCCCAGCATTCCTATTTGGAACATCCACTGAAGTCCCTTCACCATATTTTCTCCATCCAAACTTCCGGGACACTTCTCTATTCTTGATCCACCTCTTTGCAGCTCTTATGATGTCCCTATGATATTGAAAGTCACGATAAAAACATTTTGTTTGACTTTTCTGTCCTATGCATATTCAGTTTTCCTCCCAGGAGTCGAATTTTGACATTGGTTGTTTATAACACAGAACATAAATTATCTCTGTACTCTTGTGAAACTCTCACTAATGCATTTGTTTCAATTAGCAAAAACGTGTGAAAACCAATCCCGCGTTCTCGTTGCCCTGCTAGTTCTGCATTCTTTCAAAGTCCAGCCAAACTATTTGAAACAGTGATAGAGACAGAGTCTCTGGGCCACCAGCCAGCTCTTCAGTCTTAACTTGTTCACTATATTCCCCAGTACCAGGAAGTCTATTTAGCTGAACCAGAACAAGAATGTGCTCTGAGATGAACAAGGCAAATAGAATGTTTTAATGAGGAGACACTTCACTTTATATGATGAAACATATTTTCACACTCATGAAATTCTGCTCTGTTTTGTAGTGAACACATCAATTCCCAATGTCACAGAAATAAAAGAAAATATGACATTCGGATCAACTTTAGTCACCAACCCAAATGGAGGATTTCTGGTGAGACAGAAAAGAGTGATATATTTCATAAAAACGGGACTGTAGTTATGTACGCCTTTGAAACTTGTTACATGATGCTCAGTCTTAAAGGGTTTTGTTTTTTGTTTTTTTTTTTTTGAAGGCATGTGGGCCTTTATATGCCTACAGATGTGGACATCTGCATTATACAACTGGAATCTGTTCTGATGTCAGCCCGACATTTCAAGTTGTGAACTCCTTTGCCCCTGTGCAAGGTACACATTTTATGCAATGCTCTTGCACCTTGGAGAACACAAGCAACGAGTGAGCTCTATGTATACACAAGAGCATACCAGACAGCTTCTTGGTTTTGTCATCTGCTAGCATTACCAACTTGGGCAAATATTTGCTTTGCCAGTATATAACCAAACTTTGCTCCTGTTTTTGGAATTGCTATTAGTGTAAATAACCTTGATAATCATGTTTAAACTTTGTGGCTAATGCCGTCATGCTGGTTTATTTAAAGGGTGAATCCCTTTAAGGAGAATAACTTCTTTGGAGATGTACAGAATAAAAACTGTATCAAACCCATGATGAGAACATTCTGAAATGTAACATGCATCTCATTAATAAATTAGAAGGCCGGGCATGGTGGGGCACACCTTTAATCCCAGCACTCGGGAGGCAGCAGCAGGCAGATCTCTGAGTTTGAGGAAAGTCTGGTCTACAGAGCTAGTTTCAGGACAGCCAGGGCTAAACAGAGAAACCTGTCTCAGAAGGAGGTTGGGTGGGTGCATGACACAAAGAGATTATAACCAAATGCAGTATTTCAGACTTCTCTTATTCTTTTTTCTAAAATGATATAAAAACACTTTGTATAACATCTTTTAAGATGAGTTTCTTCCAGCCAGGAAAATACTTCACTTACTCCGAAGAAGGTAGATTTCAAACTCACCCACCGCTTCCTTCTGTCATAGAATGCAGCACCCAGCTGGACATAGTCATTGTCCTAGACGGCTCCAACAGCATCTACCCCTGGGAGAGTGTGACTGCTTTCTTAAATGACCTTCTTAAGAGGATGGATATTGGCCCTAAACAGACACAGGTGTGTGACTCCGCATTTTCATTTCTATTTTTTAAAACTAAAATCCAGGGTTTTAGATTGGACAAGTGTTTGGGTAGCTTCCTTATACTGTTTATATTTGTGAGTTAAATTGAATTAAAGTGATTTTGACTGGGTGTGCTGGAATATGCCTTTAATCACAGCACTTGGGAGGTAGAGGCTGGTTTATCTTTGTGAGTTCAAGGTCAGCAGGCGCTCATTGCCACTTCCAGGCAAGCCAGAGCTACACAGGCGACCTGGCATGAAAAAAAATTTTAAAAAAAGATCTTACTTTTTAAAAAGACAAAAAAAGTTCAGATTTTTAATAAAACATGGTATTCTAATAAACTAATAAAAAACAAAAGTAAAGAAGGATGAATTTTGTCCCTATTTTTACTTATGGAAAAGGACGATATTGTGGGCCCTATTACCAAACAGAAAATGTGAACGCTTTATCATGGTGCAGCTTATCCCTGCAGTAAACTGACAATTTAACCCTTTGGTGAGATCAGAGCAAGGTTTCAACATTTGGAGAAATGAAATGAAATCTCAGAGGACTCTCACGTTATAGTCACCTTTCTTATAACAAATGAAATGAGTTACTAATTGATCCCCGGCTACTCCTTAAGGTCTGTTTTCCATGAGTTAGTCATTTCTGTCCCTAAATACAAGGAAACATACCCGGCTCTAGCCAGAGAAAGCAAAATAGTTGCTGTTTTCTGGTGTACAGATTCTAAATTCATTGCCTTTATAAGCCTATAAAGGAGGTGAACTGTTTATACCACTCTTCCACTTCAGATACTGAGTTTGTGTGAAATTAATTTAATGTCTATTAAGTTTATTCGTTCAGATACCTAAAAAAAAAACACCCACATAGATGCAATGAATAACAGGCAAGTAAACTGTCAGGGTGAGCTCAGGGCTTAGGAGGCTCAAGTCAGCGCTGCGGTCAGAGTTGGAAAGGTTGTGGTACAGTAGAGCAGTGATAGGTGAGTACAGGAGGCCTTAGGACTTGCTTCTGCTGCCCCTGTTCTTCCCTCCCTTTTCCCAGCTGGCTTTGGGAGAAACTTAAGAAGCACAGACAGATGTCTGATGACATCAGTGTCTGTCATGTCTACATTAAAATTAGGACATAATTTACACACGTTTTTAAATGTGTCTCTGAACATGTGTAGAGGCTTAATCTCTTTCATATAAATACATACATGTTTAAAACATATGTTATATTGTATATATATACAATTTACCAAAGAAATGATAGTAGAATAATTTAAATTAGAAATGAAGCCTTAAATGTGAACTATTTTGCTGTGTTCCAAGACTGGAAACTCCCGATGAAGACATACTAGAGAAGTGATATCCAATTGGAACTTCTTGAAATCAGTTAAGGAAACTAGGCTTTTATCTACCACAAACTATAAATTTTCCTATATGTGACTTTTAGCATGTAATCATATAATTGATCTGATCAAGTCTTAAAACTAGAAGAGGATATTGTACCTGCTAAAAGAACACTTGGGACTGTTGACTGGCTTTCTTCAGGTATATATTCTAGCTGAAGTCCCTTGTGTTGACTTGTTCTTTCTTCAGGTATATGTTCCATCTGAAACCCCTTATTTTCCCTTCTAAAGAGCCCTTTTGTTTCCTTCCTCACTCCCCCTGTTCTTTCTCACCTTGGTTGATGAAATTTCATACAGCGAAAAAATAAAACTGGTGGAAATCTGTAAAGTCATCCAGCTGTGTCAACATATGAGAAGTTCAGTAATGGTTCCTAGTCACCTGGTGGACTCTCTCCGATCAGAATAGGCAGCTTGGAAAACTGCAGTCCCAAGATTTTGCTCTCGGAGACCTTCAGTTCTAGGAAAGTCTCAGAACAGGTCCCATCCACATCTATGTTGCTTGTCACTCGGACTCTCCTGTCCCAGGGTCACTCTGTGTTCCATGGTGTTCCATTCCCTCCGCCATCATGGCTGATAGAGAAGGGCTTGCTCATAGTCCCTCCCTCCATCTCCACGTTCCCTGTTTCCTGTGATGTTCCTTCCCCACCTACTTTGTCCACCCACTTTTACTGTCTTCGCCAACCTTTTCATTCCAAGCCTTATAACATTCTTAATTTCTAATATTGTCTAGGCATCAAAATATTTCATTTTAATTTTAGCTCCAGTGGTTTATTTTACCATAAAAATATCTGTAGCTGTTTGTGAAAGCCAGGGCAACTGTTTTATAATAAACATCATTGCCTCCACGAAGAGTGGTGCCAAAGACTGGGATATGGAAATAGCAGTCACATGCTTATGCATTAAATGTAATCTGTTACAATATTTTTTGTTGTTGTTTTTCACTGTTAGAACTGGAGTTAATTTGTCTTAGCATTCCCAGAGGAACTTTCTGCTTTTACACCAGAGGAAAGTCAGCTTTCTAGGGTGGGCTTCAAGGAGTACTGAGTCTTTCTTGGATGGAACAATAACACTACCTAGAGGAATGGAGGTCAGCCCCCAAGAGCCAGATGCTACAAGTCAATTGAGGGAAATGAATTCACTGTGAAGCAAAGGATAGACTCAAACTCACTTAGTTCCATTCCACAGATACTTATTTCTGCAACATTATCCCCAGTGTCATTTGAGGTATCTTCTAGCCCTACCCAAGATGACCTGTTTCCTAAAGAGAGAAACTGAGCAGGTTATGGTAGTATGTGCCTGTAAGCACAAAACCCAGGAGACTGAGACAGGGGAGTCATTGTGACTTGAGGCCAACCTGGGCTACACAGGAAGTTCTAGATTAATCTGTGCTATACAGTGAAACATTGTCTCAAAATATTAATTTAATTTACAAAAATAAAAATAGAGAAACTGACCATATTTCTGGATTTACACATCACATTTTGCTTGTACCATGCACGGTGAAGCCTAACCACAGTCACTCATTTATTTATTCAGAATAATTGGTGAATGTTTGCTGCGTGGCAGCTCAGTGTGAGGGCTTTGGTTATTGTGGGGAAAAAAGAGGCGTGACTATTGCTTCAGTGGGACTTCTGAGGAATGTTCCTTTACACACACCTTGTGGAATTCTTGCTTCAAAATGCCAGAGGTGCTTGGACTACATCCCAGACTTCCAGAATCAGAATTTGTGAAGCTGTAGTGGGAACATTGAATTTGAATCTTGTATGATTCTTAAATAGCTTAAACTTTGGAAACCCTAGTTTAATGCTCTATGCTTATATTGACATGCATTTATCCATATTTTCCTCTTTCTCTGGATTACAGTCAACTCAAGAGCACAGGGTGATTCAGCTACCCCACATTAGTTTACCACTTAGCTGAGCAATGAACTTTAGTGAACAGTTGATAAATAAATGTGCACACCATAGCGTTTGCTGTGTTTTTCTCAGATGGTAAATATTTGATGAGAATTTTTTGCAGTTGGCATTTTTAATTTTCTTCTAAGCATATTAATTTAAATGTGGTTGTTTACACTGTCTTCACATTCTGATTTAAGATATATCAATGGCTAGTTTCATAAACACTTCTCTAAACTAAAAGCATTTAGAAGGACACATTAAGCCAATTACATCTGCTAAACATTTAATAAGATATTCAGTATGACATTTTAAACTCTTAAAAATTTGATCTCCTTTCAATGGATTCAGAAAATCATTCATTTATATAAAACTTAGAACAATATTTCCTCTCCAAAGATAGGAACTGAAAAGTATGTTAATATCTCCTGTGGTCTCAAGCAAATCTTTTCAAACATGGAAAATTTGTTTTGACAACCATTTGTTTTCGGACTGATTACAAATGCAGTTTAAAGAAATTTGACTCATGGGTTGCTTTGCTTTTGTTGTGATGAAGCCTTTCAATTCTTACTGATTTGCAAAATTAGCTCCTAGAACTTCCCTTCCCTTTTCTTATCTTATACCTCCATTCATGAGAGGAACAAAATATAAAATAGGTTGTGTGAGAGAGTTTACAGAAGCTGGAAATCCATGCAACTAAGAGCAAGAAACTGATAACTCTCAGGCACCTGATAATTATCAAGGGTATAGCTGTATTGAGGGTGGAATTAAGGGGCTGGGGTGATGGCCCAGTAGGTAAAGTATGTGCTGCTCAGGCATGTTACCCAAATGCGGGTCCACATCACCTATGTAAACACCGTGCATCTTGGCACATGTCTGATAGCTCAGCATTGGATTGGAGGGATGGAGACACGTACATTCTCTAGAACTTACTTGCGTGCCAGCTTCACCAAATTGGCGAGCTCCAAGTTGAATGAGAGAACCTGTCTCCAAATACAAGATGGAGAGCAATCTAGGAAGACACTTGATGTCAGCACCTTCCCTCCATATGTGTGTGAGAACGCACACATGCATGAGCACCCTCTGTCACATGGGCACACAACTGCATAAGTATGTGCATATAACACACACACACTCAAATAAGATAAAATAATATGAAAAGGATAGAGTTTATGGCTCTGTGAAATTTCTCTGTCCAGATTCACCCGAGTCATACATGTGTGATCTTGACACATGTTCCACTAAGCTTGACAGTACTTGTGATGTGTTCATGGAAATGGACACACAATGAACTAATCCCCAGGGTACCTATGACACCAGTAACTGTGTTTAGTTACTTCCAGTCAAGTCAAAGCAGAGATGGCTGTCCTGGGATATGCCTTTCTTCCATGAATTGGTTAAAGTGAAGAATGTGTGTATTTCCTACGGATCCATGTGGGTCACTCACTAAGATCCAGCATGAGGTCATGTTAGATTCTCTCTAAGAAGCTTCCGGAAGTGAGTAAAAGCACCTGCTGAGAAAAGCAGGCGTCATCTATCATCACTAGGAACAGAGGGCATGAGATGCAGGTAGCTCAGTGGGGAAGATGAAGTGAGACATCTCAACAAAGGGACCCACAAAAAGCAGTAGACAGCTATGAGATCCCAACTCATCCCACAACAGTCCCAGTCAGCTGAGAATTTATCTTCCCAACTCTGTGTCTGGAAAGGTCGGAGATGATGATCCACAGCCTAAGTAAAGGAAAAGCATGCCACGCCTCTTCCTTAACTGCCAACTTCTGACCTCCATCAGTAGAGGGGGGAGAAAGGTTGAACCAAGAGAGAACTTTGGCGTTTTGTCTTAACTTTGTTTTAAGCAAGATAGAGCCAAGTAAAATAGTTGCTACTTGATTTGTTTCCTTTTTGAACCTACAAATACAGTGATTTCATGCAAAATTAAAGTATAGTATTTTTTAAAAACAAATCAGACATCTTAAGACAAAAAATTAGAAAATGCCTGGAACATCTTCACTTCAAAAGGAAGGTTGCAGGCAGGCTGTGAGGTTTTGTTTTCTCTCGTGACTACAATTACATTTAATTCAATGAAGAGATTAGTGATGCCCTGTTTCTGCGGTTACAGATTCATCATTTAGTAATTTCAAACAATGAAGAGTCTCGAGCAATAAAACGTTCTTCAAAAATCACACTTATTCCAAAACTTCAAGGGGAAATAGGGGAAAGAAAGGATGGAAGGAAGAATACAAACAAAAATCTTGTGTGAATATTGTCATATGGCAATTTGTATACATTATGTAAATGCATCAAAATGATGGAGATATCACTTTAATTAGGTACTCAAAATTCCCTGCATGCTTCTGTGTGGCCACATTAAGACTTTGCAAACATAGTCAGGGGAATTTTGCCAACCAATTTTTTACCTAAGGCAGAGTAAAGGCCATAAAATTGCCTTTTCAAAAACCACCCATAAAAACAAACCTGAAATACTTGGAGCTTGCCCATAAAAGATATGATGGTATAAACATTATGGAGGTCTTATTGATCCTCAATACCTAAGCATAACATTGTTTTGAATAATAAATGGGAAGGATGTAAATATGTCAAATACAAGTGCATTACCCTAAATAAAACCAGTAAATTTTGAGGCTTGATATAAAAGTGAAATATACTAATGGAACAATGTCTAGATTGTTCCCATCAGGAGTGCAGTGTGGCACTAAACTAGGCAAAATGAAAGAGAGAGATTAATTAAATTTTAGGAATATTATTTATCTTTCTTTTTACTGCTCATTTTATGATCATTTTCCTAGAAGCCTTAAATGTGGCACCTGATTCATTGGTTTTATGTCCAAAATAAGGCCCGAGTGAGTCCTCCAGCCATTGCCTTGTCAATCAGTAGAATTCCTGCAAGTGGTACACAGTGGGAGATGACCCTTCACCCCGGCTTGTCTTTTGGTCTCCATTTTCCCCATCCCTGTTCAACATGTACTTGAATAATCGTCCCAAAGTAAAATTCAGATAATTTTCTCACATAAAAGTCTACTTTATTTGCCCTTTAAATAATGTGCAGGCTTCCCCAGGACACATAAAGGCAACTGACCCCCTGACCACAGTCATCTCTAGTGTGTCTTGCCACACCTAGTGATGCCCGCCTCACTTACTCTTTGGACTCTCCTTGGTCCTTCTCTGCCCTGCTTCTAATGTGTGAGACTCTTCACATTTCCTCTCTCTGGAACACCTTCCACCAGCCCAGCCTTGTATACTAGGTGGACTTCTTAAATATCTTCCAATGTCCCTTCTGTATAATTCCCTGGGATGACTCCACCCTCAGGTTCCCCTTTCCTGTTTCCACGGTACTCTCATGCCCTCAGCCATTGTTCTCATTCCTTCGTAGCATTTCTATTTGTTTGATGGCTATGTGTCTCCTGGCTGTCTGAGAATTCTTTGATGAAAGGATTGTGCCTTTGTTCTTTGATTTCTTCTATGCAGGGTAGATTTTACATATAATCAGACCACTCATTTTTTTTAATGCAATCCTGGCAGTTTCTCCCATAGTAAAATAAACAAACAAAAAACATTGTAGTGACTCCTTTCTTTTACTCTGCTTCATGAAGTCAGACAGATCCCTGGGCTAGGAGGGACTGGCGGCCTTCCAGTGTTTCAGTCTCGCTTAGCAGGTGCCACTCATCTTGTCCCTCTTGTCCCAGCTGTGATTTGTCCTATAGACTTTGCCTCTTGACCACAAATAGAGTTCTTGCTGTCACCACTCTGGTCTGGAGTTTTCTACCAGGATTGACTTCATTACAGCCTCTTTCATCAAGCAACGCACGAGTTAAAGTTGCCCCTTTGCTGGGAGCTCCACCTTTATCAGTCAACTAAATGAAGCTGAGAGCTCATATCCTTGGAAATGGGCATGTGTCTTTGAACCAGTCATATTTATGTCCCTGTTCAGAGTGACAAAAAGCTTAATCCTGGCTTCAGCTAACAGTTACAGAAAGGTTTGTGCTGACAGCTAGCTCCAACTGCAGCCCTGTCTTAATCATGCAAGAAGCATGTGGCAGGGCAGGGCATTGGTGGTATCATTTGATAAAAAGAAAGCACATATTGGTCAGATAACAAACCCCGTGTTCTTGTCATATTAAGCAGGTATGCATCATACTGAAGCATGGAAAATCTGATAGCTTTTCACTTTCACTCCTTCCCTGAAGAAACTACAATTTAATATTCATTGCTGAATGATAGTGTGAAACATCCTTCACACTAAGCTTTAAAATGTAGGCGCTAGTGTTGCAAGCAACGCAACATCAGAAGGGAATACCAATCCCAGTTCCCACTCTCCCCTCCCTTCCCCTCCCCTCCCCTTCTCTCCCCTCCTCTCCTCTCCTCTCCTCTGTCTCTTGATGTATTTCTTGTAGCCAAGGGCTTGTTCAAGCAAGCCTTTTTCTTTTGTACAATTTAAAGTTTTGTGTGAATAAGAGAGAAGCAGGAGTGGCAAGGTTCTGCTGTAAGACACATATTTAACTTTTTACTCTGCGTTTTCCAAGATTATTTTTGACCATGGACTTTTTAAAAAAAAATCTTACGTATTAACACAATCTAAGATGATAGAACTTCCTGAGAGAAAATGTAAAGGGATATTAATTTTGAGGGATCTGCAAAGGAGGTTGTAATTCTAGTCTTTAGTGGAAGATTACAACAAATGTCACATGGAAGAAACATCCATGGCCAGTGGTGGGTCTGTTTTATGTAGAAAACTTAGCTGGCTCTTGGGTCTCTGGTTTTATACTGTTTTGTTGTTGTTTTGTTTTATTTGCTTGGTTTTTTTTTCAGATTTTTCTTGTTGTGTGTTTTCTGTTTCTGGGGACAGGGGTTAATGTAGGGTAGTCTGGCCTTGAACTCACTTTGTAGCTGAGAGTGACCTTGAACTCCTGATCTTTGCTTCCTCCACCTCTTGACTGTTGAGATTACAGATCTGTGCTGAGGTCAAGCTTTGGTCTAGGCTGTCATTCCATCCCTATGTCTTTTGTTCTGCTAATCAAGAGGGTCAGTGTTAACCATGACTCTTCCATCTATCTCTGAATAAGACTGTCCCTGTAACTGTTTATCAGCCCTATGTAGAACCAGAGTCCAGTATTACTGCATTCATTTGCTGTCCCTGATGCACACCATTTTCTTGACCTCCTTCATACAGAATGTCCAGATTGAATTCACTTGTTTTTTTCAGCTGTCATCCTTGCTTACTCCCCCCACCAACTTAACGAAACTACTTAGAACATACCCATGTGAATCGTGTAGCAAAATTCCCTACTTAAATTCTACTCTTGAGTTTCTGTACATTCTAATAGTTTGACAACTTCAGGTTAAGTATAATCACTGTTTGTTTTTCCTACCTTCACGTGCCCAAATAGCTTAGATTCCTTTTGTTATTGCCCTGACTTGTGATCCAGAATCAAGGCCCTGTTATTCCTCTCCCTAGCACTTTATAATCTGCATTATATTCCTTACCTGGGTGCACCTTCATCCATGAAAGTTTTAATTGTGAAGGAGTCAATGTGAATGTTCCCTTCTCCCCTTGACCCCCAGGACTTGTCTTCATTGCTTGACTCATTTTGTATTTTTAATTTTCATATTTACTTAACTTCATGTGCATGGTCATATATATCATGATTGTATGGATTTGTTTTATCTGCCCTAAATTAGAAGCTAATCTAGATCTGAAATCATTTATATTGAATTGGTTCTTACCAGCACTCATATGTATATGTATTATCATTTGACTCATGATAAAAATTAATGAATGGTCCCCTTTCTAGTGAAGATCCACAGTAGGCTTCATTCTGCCTACTTTCTAAGGCAATATGCATCCAGCCTTGGCCATCAATCAACACTGAAGGGCACCTCCCCCAGTCTCTGAGTTTCTCCTACCTCCCTGTCTGATTTCCCACACTCTTTGTCTGCCTGTTACTGTTTCTTTGATAGCTCAGTTTTCCACTTGTGACTCTGCACTGTTACAGTCATCTATTAGGAATGTTTGAGGGTCAACTGTGAGCAAAACAAAGTGGCAGGAAGGGATGAAGGAACGCGAGAAGCTGTGACATAGTCCACGTTCTTTACCCAGCCAGTCCCTGGGAACTTCACGCACTTGTAAAGATAAGACATGCACGCAGCACAACTGAGAAGAAGGCAGTGTAGACAGGCTTGCCCTGAGTTCCCAGAAGGGGAAGGTCAATGGTGCTATGATGGACTATGCTGACAGCGAGGTGAGAAATGTTCTGCAAGGAAGGTAGAGTTGAATCTTACCAAATGAATGAATGAATGAATGAAGCTACAAGGAGAGCCTTTCTTCCTTTTCCTTCTTTTCTTTTTCCTTTTTCTATATTTTTTCTTTCTTTTTCTTTCTTTCTTTTTTTCTATTTTCAAGATTAATTCCTCTGTGTAGCCTTAGCTGTCTTGACTCACTCTGTAGACCAGGATATCCCTGAACCCATAGAGATCTGCCTGCTTCTGCCACTTGAGTTCTGGGATAAAGGCCTGTGCCACCACTATCTGCTTTGACTTTTTTTTTTAAAGAAACTTGGCATTTCAATGAATGATATTATATTTTCTCTCTCTCTTTCTTTTTTTTTAAAAAAAAAAAGAGTAAAAATACTATCTAAAACTATTTTTCTGAGTCCCTGATGTCAGCAGTGGAGAACAATTGGAGGTTCCGAACGGGGATTTAATGTGATGGCTGCATTGTTTCAGTTAATAGCCCAGTGTTATATAGCAGGACATTGAAAGCAGACACAGTGAGCAAACCACTGCTGTGGTTGAGGTTCAAGGCCATGATGTCTGGTCTGGACTTAGGTAGAAATAGAGGAGCACAGACAATGCCTGAGGTCCCCCTGAGAGCAGATGGAAAGGGGATTCACAAGGTGTGGATTACTAACGAAGCACATCCTGTGGAAAATAAGCAAGGATCCAGGAAATCAAGCAGAGTGGTGAGCGAATAAGCACAAGTGTGGTCTCAAGTCGAGTACAGGCCTCAGGTCCCCGTGAAAGGGACAAAAGACATGCAGCTTGAGTCCAGGCACCACACTGGCGCTCTCTGCACTCAGGTCCTGCCTGAGAGAAGGTGATGGGCTGGGAGAAAGAAACGTTCCTTAAGGTTCCTGTTCTTTAAACTTTCAAAGCAACACAGGCTAGGGTTCCTAAAGAGTCAGGTGAAAACAGTCTTGCGTAGGGTAGTTAGAAATCAGGCACAGAGAAAAGGTGAGGGAACCGACTGCTGTGAGCTCACCTGTGTTTTACAAAGAATAAGCTTGCTGAAGTGAGGTGTGTATTAGGAGATAGATTAGATAGATAGATAGATAGATGATAGATAGATAGATAGATAGATAGATAGATAGATAGATAGATAGATAGATGGATAAATAGCATAGACAGATAGATGATAGATATATGGTAGATAGATAGATGGATAGACAGATTTGATAGACGCTAAATGATCGTAATAAAATATAAAGCACTTGTCTCTGACTTACAGAGTGTATTACTTTTCTATTGCTGTGATTAAACACCACAACCAAGGCAGCTTATAGAAGGAAGCAGTTATTTGGCTTACGATTCCAGGGGACTAAGCCCAAACATGACAGCAAGCAGCAGGTGCAGCAACTGGAGCAGAAGTTGAACCACAGGTGTGAAGCACAGAGAGCGAACTAGAGACGTGCGAGTTGTCAGCTCTCAAAGCCCACCCCAGTGATAGTTTCTCCTGCAAGGCCACAGCTCCTAAATCTCCCCCAGTGCCTCCAACTGGGGACTAAGTATTCAAACATCTTAGTCCACGGGGGACATTTTCATTCAAACAACGTCACGAGGATTTTGAATTTTTAGGGTGTAGGGTGAAGATGATTGGTTTAGACAATCCAACCTTCAGAGCCGATTCTTTGAGCCACATGAGGCATGGAGTGAAAACAAAGGCCTGAAAATTACCTGGCATCAGCAGCCTTGAATGGTTGCTATGGCTTCTGTCCCTTTCGTGTGAGTTCTTCTCAAGCAAGTTGAGATAAATACTTTCTCCTGTGAGCATTAGCAGCTCTTAACAAAATTCTGATTGAAATCAACCAATGGGAACAACGTACATCCATTAGTAGCAAGTTGTGTGACTGTTAGGTGGGGCTCAAATGCAAGGCCCCGTTTGAGATTCATAGATATAACTTTAGTGGGAGACCTATCTACAAGTGGAGTGAATTTTGTGTAGAAACACTCAGCACCGCAGAACCACACACGGAGATAGCTGGATTTAGCTAGAGTTGGAAGTTAGCCAGGTGACTTGGTGAAGGAGAAAAGAGGTTAAATGAGCTAGATTTTTGCAAGTAGATGATTACAGTCATTGTACCACGGAATCTAGTCTTAACTTTTATGTTACTAAAGACATCGACAGTCAAGAGGTTCTGATATGGTCAAGTGACTGATAGCTTAGATGGATTAGACAAATGAGGTCATGTTAATGGCCAGAGAGGAGAACACTCAAAATTGAGACTCTTGCCCTTGCAGGTGATAGAATCCAAGACAGGAAGTCCTTGAGCAGAGATGTCATCCATGAGTCAGAGGGAAAGAGTCTCAAAGCTCTGGAGGTCAAAGGCATGAGAGACGAGGATCTTCAGTACTGTTAAAATAATAGCAGGAGGGGGAGCAAAAATTTCAAGTTTTTAAATTCCTGTTTAATTAACTAAAAACATGAAAATAAAAACGATACAAGTTCTGTGAGATGTCTTAAATTCATGAACAATTGATTTCCATAGACGTCTTTATGAAGCTTGGTACTTAGGATTAGGTATAATGAATGTCTTAGTAACAAAAGTTTTCATACAATATAGATTTCATTTAAATCTATATTGTACCTTTATAATGGCAAAAATCAAAATATTTATGGGTTTCTCTTTCTGAGGTCAATATTCATCAGGATTGATAATCTAAATCTGTATTGTCATTACGGACAATAAGTTTAAGTCTAAAAAGGATAATAAAACTATTTAAATACAATTAAGGATATAACCTGAATTGGAGTCATGGGTTTGTCCTCATTTGTTTTCAGTATTTTGTGTAACTAGTTGGCTATATCCTACCCTTTATTCCCATAAGGAAGAAAAATCCAACTGGATAACACATAGTCTTGGACTGTATAGTAAAGAAATGGGGTGAAAAATGCATTTATGGAGGACAAGGTTATCCTATACATAAACTATTCAGTTTATGTTCACTCAGCTTATAACATATGCCTTATCTTATAGTTACAGATTCTCCAATTCCTTCATTTTATCCTTATGACCAACTAAATAAGGGATAATTAACCGATTCTATTTCTTTTTAAAAATATTGTCGGTTTATTTGTTTGCCTATTTACTCTAGTGTAACGTGAGTGTCTCCTTTTGATTACTAGAAGTTAGCAGCTCATGTCAACTAAAGAAGGGGAACAAAAAGAAGGGGCACAGTTTGGACCATTTCTGAGACTAGACTCCTTTCTACCCCTGTATTGTAAAGCTTGAGTTTGGTTTTGTTTGTTTGTTTGTTTGTTTTTCCTTCCCTGCTGAAGATTGAACCCACAGCTTCATGCATGTGAAACAAGTCCTTTACCACTGAGTTATATCCCCAGCCAGAAAATTAGTTTTTAAGACTCTGTTTCCATAAAAAAAAAAAGATTCTGTTTCTGTTTCCTCATTTACTAACCATGACAATTTGTTACTATAATATGAATCAGTTATGTAAGAATATAAGACAAAAGAATGTTAAAAATAGCAGAGTGTACTCTGGAGACCTACTGAAATCATTCTGTAAAATTTTTGATTAGATAGAAAGTAACAACAATTTTATTGTTCTTCTTTGGACTGTTCATAGTCACAAAGCATTCATGATTATTGCGATCAAGGTAGAAGACTTTAGGTAGTGATCAATTCTGACACTCAGCTGAAAAGCTCAAAGGTACTCTACTGGCCCTATATATTTAAACTCAAGAAAAATGAACAGAGTATTTGCTGGTTGTATGACTCAACCGTGGCTTGGTATTTTAGGTTGGAATTGTGCAGTATGGAGAAAACGTAACCCATGAGTTCAACCTCAATAAGTATTCATCGACAGAAGAGGTACTTGTTGCAGCAAACAAAATAGGCCGGAGAGGTGGTCTCCAAACGATGACAGCCCTTGGAATTGACACAGCGAGGTATGGATTAATAATCTTGTTGATGAGACTTTATGGGCGTAGCTTCTGACATTCCTAGGAGACAAAATCTCACAGGAAAGTTCCTGGTCCTTTGGCTTGTCTTCCTGTCCCCTCTTCTGCAATGTTCCCTGAGCCTTAGTACAGGAGTTGTCTTGTAGATATATCCATTGGTCAGCCCTGAAAACATCCATACTAGTAACATTATACATACTGAGCAGGTTATATTTAGGAATACATATATATATGTGTGTATATATGTACATACACACATACATATATATGATAATGTGTGTGCATGGAACAATAATCAATGAAAACAGAGGTCATGAATTTGAAAGACAACAAGGAAGGGGTTATGAGAGGACTTAGATGGAGGAAAGGGAATAGAGAAATGATGACTTTATAATCTCAAAAATAAAAGAAAAAAGTGAAAATAAAAAAGTGCAAAAGAACATGCAATACCACTGCTAGCTATTTTTGCTTTTTGAATTTAACTCAGTGTTTGCCTTGACAATATCAGTGCCACATTTTTTTAAATTTCATTAAAAAGTTTTGCTATTAGGCAATCAAATTCTATGGCAATATACTCTCATGGCCTTCCTTATCTTTTTCTTTCATTTCAAGGGTCTAACTGATGGTGAATCAATCAAAAACTTAATAGTTGATTGCATCATTTTGGAACTGATATTTAATTTTCATTCCTGTGTGGGGTTCCCCTTTGTCTTTGCTATCAGTTGGCTATCAGTTTGCGAAGACAAAGGGACAGAAGTGATGATAGAGATTCTTGCATGGCATGTGAACATGACAGAGACAGCCCTCCAGAAGAGACATCAGTGAATTAGCTCATATTTATTCCAGAATATAGGAAATATATAAGATTGGGGAGCCTGGAGACAAACCCCAATTTGCATTAAGAGGCATGCTCCTATCATAAGGCTTTGTATATGGCAGCAGGTCCTATAGCAAAGTTCCTAGTACAAGTCTAATTTACCATATAGACAGCAGGGGAGGCCTCTAGCAGAAATTTCTGCAAAGGGTCACCCTAGAGATGAATCAGGCATCCAGGCTTAGAGACAGCTTTCAAATAAGGTCAGTCTTCCAGGCCCAGGGATACTCTCCATATAAGGGCAGGTAGAGAGCAGGAAGTTTCCCTGGTGGTGACGGAGTTCCACGTCATCGAGCTTTGGAAAAAACTGCCAGGTCATGATAGACTGTAACCTCTGACCAGCCAGCAAGGCCTGCCGACATTCTTGTATCCATTTGATTTTTATTTTTAACTTCTAGGCATATCAATGATTGTATTAAAATATAGTCTGTGTCTACTCAACTTATATATTCTACTATGTTCTTGTTTCTCTAGCTCTTGATAAAGGATTTTAGTAATTTTCATATAACTAGTGTGTGTGTGTGTGTGTTTGTGTTGGAAATAAGGCAATTACAAATTCAAGAGATTAGCAAAAATGAAGTAATTTTTAATGTACTATTCTGCAGAAAGGAAATGCTGGCACACAGGCCATGTAAACATGGCCAGTATGGTGATTTGGAACAAGTTACTCCATTTTTAAAACTTCTACCACCCCACAAAATTTCTATTCTCTTTTCCTATTGACTGGAACTGTATCCCCTCAAACCCCACATCTTATTGGCCTAGGACACAAAGCCTTGTACAATGAACAATTAGGGGTTTGAGGTTACCCCACCCCACTTTTCTGATCCTGAGGTCAGTCATCTGTAACTTATCTTAAACTCTCAGAGTTGTTAGACAAGTAGATACCAGAAATGACTGGGGGAGAGACAGGCCCAGCCCCTCCCACAGCTCTGATGAACGCACCCCAGTAACAACACAAGCACGCCTCTTTTTTGAAAAGACACTATAAGAATCTATTTGTTACACTGGTGCAATCTCTGTGTGTTTGTGTGTATGTGTGTGCATGCATGTGCACGCATGAGCAGACACAGACGCACTTGTGCTTGTGCAATTGAGGTCAGAGGTCAACTTCAGGAGTTATACTTTACAGGCTGTTGAGCTTTTGTGAGACAGGACCTTTTCCATGGTGTACAGCGCAGCGAGTAGAAAAGGCTGACGGGCCAGGGAGCCGCAGGGATCTTGCCTCTGCTCTTTAGTGTTGGGTTGACAAGTGCTTGCTGCTGCACAGCCTAGCTTTCTTATTACATGGGTTCTGAAGACCGAACTTGGTCCTCATGTTTATAAGGTCAGAACTTTAGTGACTGGGCTATTGCCCCAGTCCTCACAGGAGAATTTTTAAGAAGCCAAATAATCTCATCACAGCCTTTTTAAAAAATGAGATGTCTCCATCATCTGCAGTGCCTTGCGTGCTTCCTTCTTTACTAGATTTTCTCTGCCTTCCATCTCATCGCTCTGTGATTAAATTCTGTTTTATAAGAACCTTCAAACTTTTGTCCTTTACAAATGCAGAGCACTGTAATTCCTGTATTTTCTCCCGTCTCATTCAGTTCTTATTTACAGCTCTTCCTTCTGTCCTTCTTATCAAGCCTAGCAAACTCCTAAACAAAACCTACTCCACAAGAAGCTTCCTACGTGTTCTGATTCATCTTAAGAATAATTCTGTTATGTGGTTTCCACCTCTGGACTCTTAGCTGGTTTTGCAAAGGATATTTACTATGGTCACACTATCTGCCTGTGAGAGTCGATTCCTTAAGGAAGCTAACAGCATTCATAAATGCCACAAAAGCACATGGTTCCAATTTTATGGGAACACACGCGCACACACACACACACAACCACCCACAAACAGCTGTGGTAACTGTTCATTTATCTCCTTATAGGAGTGTGTATCAGCACACACAAGGAGTACACATGCGTAGGTATTCTGAAAGTGCCCTCAATAGCTGACTGAATGTGAACACACCTTCAGAGACGTCAAGGCTTGCTTTGAAAGCTCTGAGCCTGTAAAGAGGTGTGCATTTTCCAAGGGTGAAAGCTTAAGAATGAATATTTATCATTGTAACTAATGGAAGAATCATCGTGGCTGCTTCCACTACTGTATAAATGCTACTTGAAATACCATGGCCTTATATGGGGTTGGCCCACACTTCTCTCATGGGCTATCTTCAGACAGAATCTATTCAGTTTGGAGTTACACAAAGAGTCAGTAATGATAGTGCATCACTTTTCTTCTCACACATTAATTTTGCACGTGTAAGCACAGTTTTAATTGTGTTTTATGCCTTTTAAGGGAAGCCCGTTACAAAAAAATGTTTTGAATGTTTTGGCATCTTTTGTCGTCATTTTCAGCGAATTCATTCACTTCAGTTCATAATAGTTTTGTAGGGTCCCTTCTTTTTCATCCCTGTAACTAGGTTTAACTTATTTAATTACTCATAAGTCCTAAATTCGCCTATCCCAAAATAAGTGGCTTTCCCGAGGTACTGAAAATTTTAAAGGCAGCTGCTGATTCCTTCTCAGAAAGGACGTTGGATGTTGGTGCTTTAGACATGCTACCTCCTTAAGGAACGGCCTTGAGATGAGAAGGGTGGACTAGGCAGTTCTGTGACTGGCTGCTCTCATGTTATATAAAGTCGGCTCTGGTTTCAGAGCATCCAGAATTTCTCTAAGGAAAAACTTCTAACCATCTCCTTCTGCCGATCTTCATTAAGTTTAGATATGACCTTGATCTTCCAGAGAATGAGAAGTTCTGGGTGATCCATGAAGGAATTAGAATTGCAAAATGGACTAAATCTCATAGAATATTCATGTCTAAATTTTTAAAAACTTAGCCTTTGACGTCTGTCTTCACCTTTGTTTAAGCACTTAAAGAAATCAGAAAATCTGTGTCACAAGTACATGCTAAAGAAAAGTTATTCATGCAGTTCTTTGAGATGGGAACCATTGCAGCGGGTTATTGCAGTTGAATGATGTTTGGCTCAGGTTTTAATTATAAGGACAAGTAAGGATTTAATGTGGGACCAAGTGGGGGGGGGTCTATTGATGGAAACTCACTAGGAGAAATCATGTAAGTTGGGCTACTATGCTAGCCTGACACAACCTGGTTCTTACTGAAGGTAAGCAAAGAAGAGGAAGACTTTATTCCTCTGTCTGTGGTCTCCACCATCCAAGCTTCACTTCTGACAGTAGACGTGAGTATTCTTTCTCACACTGACATCAGTCATGGCATCCCTGTAATGCAGCATCCAAAGACCGGATGCACCTGCGCTTCGTACGGGCATATGTGGCAAGTGGAAATACGGTGAGCCCCCACCCCGTGTGATAGTGTGGAACTATTGCCGCTGGATCACGGTGCTGCTTGCCCCTGACTGCAGAGCCCACGGTCATCTCGGAGGGAAGTGCCAGACTACGCAGAGTTGATGTATTTTTGTAGGGCTTTTCATGTTGTCCGACTCTGGGCTGAATTTGATCAGCCTCCCTTTGGTCTGTGCTCCCTTCAGGAAAGAGGCATTCACTGAAGCTCGGGGTGCCAGGAGGGGCGTTAAAAAGGTCATGGTCATAGTGACCGATGGAGAATCACATGACAACTACCGACTGAAGCAGGTCATCCAGGACTGCGAGGATGAGAACATCCAGCGATTTTCCATAGCTGTAAGTAGCTCACTAGCAAAGGGTGTGTAAACTCTCAGTGTCTGTCATGAGACAGACATCATATACTGGGCAGTAAAGATTGCGTCTTAGTTAATAAATCTTCGTGAGGTTTGAGAAGCCAGAATCAGAAGATGCCTTTTATAAGCACCTACTAGCAAGACAATCATGGTATTTCCGAAGCCCCATTTATCAGTCTGCTTCTGCTGCCCAAGCTGTCCCATTTTCCAGGTGTACGAAACAGAAGGGAACGGAAGGCTGGGTGTGGAAAAGGACAGAGGACACTGTTTCAGGGCCGGAAACACCTTTGTACAGGTTTTTTTTTTTTTTCTTGCATATCATCTCTGGGACAAGTGAACAAGTTATAATACTTCAGGGTATTCTTTTGTCAGAAGATTATGTTTTTCTGTCAGTCTGTCTCTTTCAACACACGAAGACTCAATGACAACAGTGGCTAGTGAAGCACACAATAAAAATTGTCTTTCTCTCTGATCCTTCCAAGGAATTCACCACAGTGAGCTAATAAGAACCTAGTGTTTAGAGATAAAAGGTTTCCTCTTTGCTCAGAACCCTTCAGGGAATTGCCCCAAGGACAACATCTGGCCCTTCCTTCCAGCTTCCACCTCATAGTCCCTCCGGCAGTCTAGGGGTAGGCTACTCTTTTCTCTGAAATCAATTGTTCTTTCATTCACTAAAATTGATTCAATTGATTTGTTTTTAAGCCAGGAGAAAAGATTCCAAACCCCTACACTCTTTACAAATGGTAATCAAATATTAGCTGCTTTAGTTTTCAACATCCAGTCAACAAATCTGCCTTTCTTTCAAAGGCATGGATGATGTAAGAAGTGGAAGATGGGGTTTATGCACAGAAAAACGTTCCAGGACGTGATGCACAGCTTCCCAGGGCCAATGAGATGCATGACTCCCCAGGGCCAAGGATGTGATGCACGATCCCCAGGGCCAAGGCGTGCATTTTATAAACAAGATGGATTGGTTATAAAGTGATAATACCTGACTGAAACATTTTCTTCTTTTATTTGGGGTATAAGATATAAAAAACTCCACTAAACATCTAATTGTTTCTCTCATTCTCTGTTGTTATTTTTATAAATTTCCATTTGCTAGTTATTCTCAAATTCTTTATTACCCCTTCTGCTGCGAAAATGTAACCATTTGATTTCACAGTTGAGAATAGTTTCAAATGGTCACTCAGGAAAATATCTAAATAAAGAGTGACATTAAGTCTATGGCCAGTCTCTTTTGTCAGTGTAGAAAGCCAGACCTTGTTCACCGAATCCAGACATCTGAGTATCAGAGATGATCTCATTTTTTGCTTCCCCATGAGGACCAGTTGGCATTCCAAGTACTATGGATGCAGGCCACAAACAGTATCAGCTATCATGAGAATTAACAGTATTGGTGCTGAGGATGTATTTCAGCCGTAGATTGCTTGTCTCTCTTGTGGGAATACTTTATACTTAGTGTACACATGCATGCGCGCGTGCGCGCACACACACACACACACATACACACACACAACCAACATTAGGAGAAGTTATACAGGAAAGACAAAGACAGAACACCACTTTAAGTGAACTCTGTGTTTTGTATCATGTCTGACGACATAGTTAGTTTTTCCTTGTCTTAAACTGTTTTGCCTACTGGGAGTCCTATTTGGTTATCATGCATTGTCTCTCATCTAGTGAAAAGGAGATTTCAAAATCCCATTCGCCTTCATCGAGAACCATATATTCATGTGCTTTCCATTTCATCAGTGTGTTATTATCAAACTGCTCTTGGAATCTATATAAGTAAAAATTAAGAAATTGTCACTTAACAATAATTATTTGTTACTTTTCCTACTTTGTATCTATTTTAAAAGGTATTATTTGAGACCAAACTAGAAAACAAGACACTTGTATTACTTTTTCTCATTTGTGCAATAACACAGACAGACTTCAAGAATCTCACAGGATCCACTCATGCAGCACATATTCACCCAAATAAAAATTCTGTCCCAGTCATTGTCAGGGCTGTCCCTCTGTCCCAGTCATTGTCTGGACTGTCCCTCTGTCCCAGTCATTGTCAGGACTGTCCCTCTGTCCCAGTCATTGTCAGGACTGTCCCTCTGTCCCAGTCATTGTCAGGACTGTCCCTCTGTCCCAGTCATTGTCAGGACTGTCCCTCTGTCCCAGTCATTGTCTGGACTGTCCTTCTGTCTCAGTTATTGTTTAGACTGTTCCTTCTATTTTATCTTTTCCCCACTCTTTGATCCTGAACAATACAGAAATGTGTTTTGACAGGAAACAGGTCCCCAAGAGGATTAAATATTGGTAACTTAAGTTCTGTGTTTTAAAACTTCAAACATTTCCCATTAAAATTTCATGTTTTGAGAAGCCATGAGTTGATTTTCAGTCCTCCAATTCTGTCAGTGGAGAATATTAGACTGGTCCATCAGACCTTATTAGGTATTCAAATTCTCTTAGTTTGTAATGGTTGAGAAGTGTGAAATACTTATTGTGCTCAAACATAAACGAGACATCAATAGGGATCATAGTGTTCCATTTATATTTTCAAGTAAAAGACATGATGTTGCACATAAATACAGTTCACATTTTACTTTGACACATCTGCTTCAAGAAGATTTCAGTTCTGACTACATCTTTCAGGTAAATGTTACCAGAATTCAAACTCTTATGTTCAACATATTTAAGATGTATTTTAAAAATTAGTTGTATTGTTTAACTTCTTGTTTGTTCTTATAGAAAACATTTTACAAGCTACCAAACCCTTGGGTGAAAGACTCCAATAGGTTTCTGTCATTGTTTTCATCTGTGATATAAGTTGGGTGGTTTAAGCCTGTATAGGAATCACAGAAACTCTGCAGCTCTGAGTATATTCTCGTGTGTTGTACTTATCTGCTTTATTCTTGCTCTTTAAAACTGTCCTGTGGGTATTTTTCCTACTTAGTTAAATCTACTTATCTTCCTCCTGTCAGTGTTACCCCTAAATGTCTGATAACGTTCACCTCACAACTAGAAGCTTCAACCACACATACCCTAAAATTCAGCTGTTATGTTTGTTTTGTGTATATTATGAATTTCATCAATTTTAAATAAAATGGGAGTTAATATGTTGATCCAATAGTTAATCTAGAACATGCTAGGTAAAAGTCAAAGAGGAGCAAGGATGATTTATCATCCCAGGATGTCACAAGATCTGTAGAATAAGTAAATCAGTGGGGAACTCAGAGAAATTCACATAATTCAGAATTTGAATAAATCTAAGAGAAACAGATAGGTTACCAAAATGAAAAGAAAAAAGTCTTGCCACGTTTGGCAGGAAATGCAGGGGTGTGGCTCTTTTGGAGCTTGTAGATTGTCTCCTGCGTCCAGATTCAGTGAGATATCCAACTCTAAGAAAGGCATCTGGACAGCTTTTTCTTAAATGAGACAGGGTCTTTGTTTAATGCTCTGCAAGCATGACCTCGGTTTTGCTTCTCTGTCTGACATCTCTCCGCCGAATTCTCCACTGATTCTTGTCTTCCATCACACAGCTGGCCTGCAAGACAGTCCCAGTCGTCTCTGCTCCGAGGCTAACCATTTAGAGAGTTTGGCCCTGACTTTTCATCACAATATTCAGGAATTTTGGTTTTGTTTTCTGGAGTAATTTGTGAAGTTCTAGCCTAGACCATTTTACCCAAAATCTGGGTATCATAGAGTGAGCTTAAAAACAGAAGTCAAACAGAGTCTAAGTGATATACAGGTTTCCTTGTTACCAGCTCTGGGCTTCCTTAAACACATGATTCCCCAAAGGATGCTCCTTCTCAGATGTTCATATGTCATTTATTATAAGTGCATTTAACGTGGGGAAGAGCTAGGATGGACTGGATTGCTGGGGTCTTAAGAGTGAAGAGAAGTGAGTTGTCTTGATGTCCCACAGTGTGGAAATGTGACATTTCCTCAGTGATGGTCACTGGAGCTCCCCCAGGAAAGGGGCAAGCTCATCACACGAAGCCTCCATGAGCCTGTTGATTGGAACAGAAATGACTCAAATTCTCACATTAATAATTAGTGTGATTAATCATCAGGGTGATTAAGTTGTTGATCTCAACCACCATTCATCATGTGAAACAATAAGTCTGTCATAGTCATAAAAAGAACTATGTAAATAGTAACTTGAGTTTTTTCTCATCTTTTAACTATTTATCTTAACCAAAATATCATTTTGTAGCCTATCATTTTAGACCTCATTTTGTGCTTCATTATTTACAGACATTTAAGTTGGTCTCAGTTTGTGATAGTATAATAAAGGATACATGAATATTTAAAAGCAAGAACTAGTAACCTTCAAGTGTAATCAAATAAAAATTAAACATGTTTTATTACAAGAGTAACATTTTCATTATGAAAGAAAAAGTCTTTAAATATATGTGGGCAAATCAAAGATGGAAATATACAATATTATAAACAGAATTTAAAAGATAATATATTATTTGAACCTTTTTCCTATTCCCACATAGCTATTCAATTTTAAAATATAAAATTAGGGCATATCTTTGTTTTGGGGATTTTTAGTTTAAGATTTATGTATTAACATAAACGTGGATATTTTCACACAAAACTAACCAGGTAAAATTGTACATAACTTAAAGAAGAAACATGATTAGTATGACTTCATGAAAATTTAAAACTTCTCATAGAAAAAATGAAACAAGTATAAAAGGCTTCATGCCAGAATATATATGCAGAACTTTCATAGGTCTCTAAGAAAAAATGCAGGCATGCACACATGTGTACATACACATGTATAATATATATGATATATATGCACAAACATATAAAACACTTCCATAACTCCTTTGTTGGTTGCTTTCCCAGAAGATGGCCATGTCAGTAGCTGTAATTGTATCACAGTTATATAGACAGTTAACATGTTTTTTGAATGGTCAGATTTCAAAGCTATAGCTGTTACATGGAGACATTGGAGTGCAGAAGAAGAAAGATTGTGTTCCTGCCTCACCCATGGTTTTAAGAATCAGTGTACATGGGTGGGGAGATGTTTGGTGGTTGATATCATGTGCTACTTTTGTAGAGGACTCGAGTCTGTTCCTCAACACTCATATCAGGCAGCTCACAACTGTCCATCACTGGGAAGATTTCATCCCGCAACCTCCAAGGGAACCTGTACTCAGGTGCACACACATACACACCCACTGACACAGGAACACACACACACATATAATAAAAAAGATAAATATTCACACGAGTCAATATGAGGAAAACCATGTACTCAGAAAGCTTCTCTTCCATAAAGATTCCCATAAGTACATAACATTATCCCGGCATAAGATATCCTGAGTGCTCTTGTTTACTGAATATATGCTTGAAATACTTCCTTAACATATAAGAGTTAAAATATATTCTTGCCATTTTGTTGTGCCCTAGATCCTTGGTCACTATAACCGGGGGAACTTAAGCACTGAAAAATTTGTGGAGGAAATAAAATCTATCGCAAGCGAGCCCACTGAAAAGCACTTCTTCAATGTCTCAGATGAGTTGGCCCTGGTCACCATTGTCAAAGCTCTGGGAGAAAGGATATTTGCCTTGGAAGGTATGACTGTCTCTCCTAATCTTGGCTGTCCCTTCTAAAATTCAATCTTAATGTAACGGGTTTGGGGTATTCTTCTCAACACATTATTAACTCATTTTCACTGTGTGCAGTAGCCATCAGTGAGCAAGTCTCTGTCATATGAATCTATCATGGAACTATGTTACAGTCAACCGTGACGGCTAGACTGTGATGATGCCTGGGAGAGCTGATGACCACAGGGGTCAGCATAGGCATATGCAAGAACCCAAATGCCCCAGCATGAGCATGGTTTATTCCTTTTCTGTGACACAAGTTTAGAATAGAGAGCCATCGACTCAATTTTTGTCTTCCAACTGTCTTTGTTTCCTTAGGGCTGCTAGGAGAGTGTTCTGATACAATCATTTCTTTGTTCATTTCCTCTGTAATTTGTTCTATACACACTTTTAAAGATCTTCATGGAGTTTTGCCTCAAGTTCTTTGGTTGCAAAACTTCATTTGCTATGGTTGTCTAACCATGCCACCTCTTTGAGGATTTTTCTTTGACTTTTTCAGTGGTAACTGTCTATTGAGGCTACCGAACAATGCTAGTCCCTTCAGTGGGAGATGTCCAGTAACAAACTGCTTTGGAGCTAATGTCCTCTGACTGGTAAAGTCTTCTTTAAATTTTTGAAGGTCTGGAAACTCAGACTCAGAACTCAGGCCCCACAGAAACCACAGAGAATTCTTTTTGCCCTTCTGGGGCATCCCAGTTCCACTGACTGTCTCCAAGGGGGCACTATGAAAGTGTCGCCTGTGTAATTGTCAAAAGCTCTATCCTGTGATCCCTCACAGAACCTGTTAATTACAAACAAAGAGGCTATGAAGATGAGGCATGATTTTAAAAAGGGTAAACAATTTCAAGTGAGTATCCAGTAAATAAGAAAAGTGTGCATGTGCGTGTGTGTGTATGTGTGTGTGTGTGTGTGTGTGTGTATGCAGATGTAAAGCAACTGTTTTCAATATTTCTTGAGTAGCCCCTGGTAGCAAAAGTTTTGCTTCCCAACCCAGTACACACATATTCATGCGCATAAAAACAAAGCCAATCTCAGTAGGACTCACGACAGTGCTGTTATTTACAGTGCACTGTGCTGCCCTCACCTCTTCCTGCTCTCATAATGTCCTCTTTCAATGACGATGAAATGACTTTACTCACCTTATTGCTTTCAATCTGAGTCGCAGTCAGTGCTCAGGAGCTTGCTTTACTCTGAGGATGATGAGGACTGGCATTGTAGGCAGAAGGAATTTCTTTGGCTCCCTTTTTCTCCAAAGCCTCCAGAGACAGAACTCTTGAACCCTTACCAGTCTAAAGTCCTAGCCATTTCTGAATGGCTCAGCTGTTCTGTGTTCTAAGTCCAAGTCACTGTTACACGGCTTTGGTCTTTCAATAGCCATTGAGACAAGACATTATTCATCAATAGGCCAGGCCATTCCTGCCTAGATTTAGATACAATAATATAACTACAACATTCCTCTCTCAAAAACCCACTCATAACCCTCTTCACTGTTCTTCAAATTAATGGCCTCTTTTTTCATTAATGTTATTACATGTTTATATGTATATATGTACACATATGAATTTTTAATATAACCTGTATAATGCTACTTGTAAGTGTTGGTTTTCTTAAGTTACTATTACACTAGTCAGTTAAACATAGGAAATGCCTAATATTTCTAAATGTTCTCTAGGTCAGCAGGCAAATATAACCTAGAACTGGCTGAATGTGACCCACATTGTAAGGGACATGGTTCATTTTGCCTGAAATGACATTTTAAGATTCATTATAACCTAACCAAATCACAGTTGAAGTTCCTTACTAGAATGTCCAAATGCTTCCAGAAATCTCTATATTTAAATATGAAATCATTTTATAAAACTCTCCAAAGATTAAAATATCTCCCTACATCTTAATGCTGGCTAAAGGCATATGAGCTTTCTGTTTTGTTTCTGGGTCTGTTTTCTGTCTCTGTTTTGGTGTTCAAGGCGAAGTTTCACTGGCCCAGCCCCTCTTGCTTCAGCTTCCTTGGTGCTGATGTCACACAACAGGGCTTCCAGTATATTAGCTCCCATTATTTTCATAATGAGATCACAAAAGGCTTTCTCCCAGGTTATTTAAGAAATCTCCATTTCCTGTCAATACTTATTTTAGATGGTAAATAACAATAATTATGAAAGTCTGGTTTGTAGTAAGCGTGGGCACCAATCTGTAGTATGAGGAGCAGGCCATGTTCCTGGCTCCTGGCTAGCTTAACTCCTGAAATAATTACACAGAAACTGTATTCATTTAATTACTGCCTGGCTGATTAGTTTTAGCCTCTTATTGGCTAACTCTTACATCTTGATTCAGCGTGTCTGACCTGGCAGCTTCATGGCGACAGCTCTCTGTCTTCTTCCCAGCATTCTGTTCTCTTTTTCCCCACCTATCTAAGTCCTGCCCTATCAAAAGGCCAAGGCAGTTTCTTTATTTAACCAATAAAAGCAACACAAATGCAGAAGGACCTCCTATACCACTGTTTTGCCAAGAGCAAGCCACCTAGTGAGTCAAGCATGCACAAGAGTTGACTAAATAGATCAGGGAAAGGTATGAATCTCCCTTTCTTATCAGCTTAAGGGAAAATGCTCACATTCCTAACCAGAAACAGGGCAAGGGGCAGAGCAGTTGGTTTACTACCCATGAGCCTGTCAGGGACAGGTTGAAAGTAAGAAATTTGGCCAGTGGGATTATGGCCAGGCTATTCCCATGATGCAAATGCAGCAGGTAGAAGGCCATGCAGCATCTTTTTCTGTTCTCAGTTGAAAACACATCAGCAGAGGCTGGGGCATTCTGGTGTCTACTAACACGTTCTTGCTATCAGTCTGGCCAAATAAGCATGGAAGTAGCTTAAATTGTTATGTATCAAAAACACATTTTAATTTAAGGTAAAATGCATCTTGGTCATTTAAAGGGCAATCTGTATGAGGGATTTAAATGATACATTCAGGTTCTTGATTGGTTGCCACATTTAATCTAGCCCTATAAAAATTCAATTACAGATGCACTTTTATAGCTTTATTCCAGTAAATAAATAAACATGTTTAATTTCACAAATTTAATGATTCTCTTGAATCAATTGACAGACTGGCTGACTTGACCAAAATTTTATGTTATTTTTAGCTTATTTTTAAGACCAAATAAACCAGTAACTCCCTGGAAGTGGGTAGATCAACATCCCCACAGTTCCCCCCAGGAAACTGTGGCTTCTGGCCTGTAAATATTTTGAGAAGAGCACAACTCCATACAATGCTCTAATCTGTCTGGACTTTAGCAATGAGCTTTAAAAGTGGTGTTTTTAAGATATAAAGTTTCTTTAAAAATATAGACTTGGGTGGGACACAGATGGGAGCCATGTGAAGGAGTCACCTCCTGACGTGAATAATCCCAACACCCTTCAGCTCTATCAGACAGTGTCTCCTAGAGAGGATGCATGGCCTCAAGGGGAGGTGGTACTAATGAGTTGGGAATCTCTTTATATACTTGGGTGAAGTATTTTTCAGCCCCGTAGAGAATCCAACTTAGCTCTGATAGGGCTCTCAGATCCAATAGTCAAAACAGTTGACTCCTACTGCAGTAATTCAACTTTCCAATGCACCAAGGAATCACAGGCAACTATAGTGCAGAAAATACAGTCAGGCTGACTTGGTTAAAATTATATGTTATTTTTAAGTTATTTTTAAGACCAAATAAACTCACTGAAAGCAAGCAGATCAACATCCCTTCATCAAGGATGGGAAGCCAATGTGTAAGAATGGGAGAGGAGGTCCTTCCACTAACCTCTGTCTTATACTGAGCCCTGCCTAGGAGTTTTGGTTGAGAAGTACATGGCTGATAGCGCCCTAAACGTTCCATAGTTCGGCTTGGCAGGTCTCCAGATTCCAGCAGTTTTGTGTCCACCAGATCAATCGCAGCCTAAATGACATTGGTAGTCACTTATTATGTGTGTTATCTTTCCTACATTATAGCTACAGCTGACCAGTCGGCAGCTTCATTTGAGATGGAAATGTCTCAGACCGGCTTCAGTGCTCATTATTCACAGGTATGTCAATCATGCCCAGAAAAGGAACACCTTTCCTGCAAACTTGGCTCCTTGCAAGCAATGCCCAGCCATCGACAGAGTAAGATTACTTGGAAGTTTACGGTGAGGGCAGCTCTGCAGACTGTGATTGTAAGGTCCAATCCAAATGGGGAAAATGGCATCTCCGAGCTTCTTATTAGAATACTTCACACAGCTCCTATATTTTATCAATTAATACTTATAAACTATTAATTGTTATGAACCATACAGTCTGAGCTGTGCTGAATGTAACTGTGCATCTAAGGAAATGAAATACATAAGACATTTGTGTAAAATGGGGAATCTTTTTCTCAGTGTTAAGGTATTCATTGGTCATTGGTCATGCTAACATTCCTTAGAAGACTAAGAGGTGATTTTGAGTGCATATGTGTGTGTCCAGAATAACATAGAAAGGCAAGAAAAGAAGACGGACATCATGGTTGTTATACAGGGCTATCAACATTTCAATGTGGAAGTTACATAGTGGCCATCAGCTTCCTTTTTGGTTAATATTGGGATTTTGTTTGTTTGTTTGCTTGCTTGCTCCTTTTTTTTCCAAGACAAGGTTTCTCTGTGTAGCCCTGGCTGTCCTGGGACCCTCTCTATAGACCCGCCTGCTTCTGTATCCAGGGTGCTGGGATAAAAGGTGTGGACCACTACCACAGGGCTTAAAACAGGGATTATAATGTTGGGTTCTTGTAAAGAAAGTTATTTTGAGGACTATATGAATGAATTTAAAGAAAGCTCTTTGAACCATTCCTGTCACACTGTTAATGCAACACAAGGATTTGCTAATGCCATTTTATTGCTTTCTGAACTCACACGTTAGGACTGGGTCATGCTTGGAGCAGTGGGAGCCTATGACTGGAACGGAACGGTAGTCATGCAGAAGGCTAACCAGATTGTCATCCCTCATAACACCACCTTTCAAACTGAGCCCACCAAAATGAACGAACCTCTTGCTTCTTATTTAGGTAAGGCTTGGATGAAACTGCTAAAAGCTTCTTCAAAAGACTTTTCTCTCTAACATTGTTTTCTCCTATGTCTGTAGTTTTAAACCATGTAATAAGATTGCTTTAAAGATGTTTTGAAAGACCTAGGGAAGCATTTAGACTTCCGAGGAGCCTTGACTTCTCAAGGTGACAGAAGATGGGTGTCATCAGCTCAGTGCCTGCTGAGGTGTGTCCAGTGTAAGGAGCAGTGTTAGCCGATGAGGGCTGTCTAAGAGTGTCTTCTGCGTCCTATATTTCCTTTAAAACCAAAAGATTTTTGGACCTGCTTGACAGAAAACAAGGTTAGAAAAACCTTGACATGGCCTACATAATATTTATCCTCAATTTCTTTCTACAAGTTCTCATTGTGAAAGAGAATTCTCAATTGCTTTACCATATAGCTTCTTTGAGTCTATTCTATTCTGTTTCTATAGCTTCTTTTATTCACATTCAGTAAAACGTAGCACTTAAGCTCAGAAGTTTGTTGGAGTCTGAACACTTGCCATAATAAGAAGATGGGGTTTGTATATGACGTCAGTATCTGTACCAGGCTCAGAACCAGCTGGGGTAGGGAAAAGTGAGGGCCCTCTCATCATTGTGAGGGCATAGGAAACAGGTAGGAGCCCTAAACTAAAATGGGAAGAACCCTCCTGACACTGTTCCCCTGTCCTCCCTTAACACACTGGTCCTTAGGTCTTCTTTTGCCCTGCCTTTATTCTCAGTGTTAGGGGACAGTGATAAAGGAAACACCTTGGTCTTGCACTATCCCCGTTTTACCATCACAGTTTTTTCAAGGAGCTTTCTACCCTGGAAGCAAGTCCTTTCCTTTCTAAATCCTAGTTTCTTTCTGTTTTATGAGGAAAGCGCCAAGTCTTTCTGGGTGCTTCCACATCTCTTCTTACTCAGAGCATGTGTTACAGCTGCAGAGATGGCAGGACTTGAGAGTTGGGGTCTCTGTTGACACATCACAGTAAGCAGCAGAGGTATCACAAAGCCTAAGATGCAACAAGTGGCGTAAACAAAGCTCCCATCTTCTTCCTCATGGAAGTCATCACCTTCTCCTCCTCCTCCCAGAAAATAAACAGAATCAAACAACTCAAAGTCCAAATGACAAAAATGATTTAGAGTAAAGGATGATTTAGAGAAGACAGACGTGGAAACACTTCACCTTCCTCCAAATCTCCAAGTATCTGGAAGCTGGAGCAGGAAGTGTGCTGTGTGTGAGAATGTGTGGTCCACGCTGCCAGGGCTAAGCTTGCACTTCATGCTGAGCTTTAGTAGTGAGAGACACGCTCAATATGCTTTCTAAATTAATCATCGGAGGACAAAGCGATTGCACCCCAGTTATCTGTAGCAGCTCCAACATGCCAGTCAGGTCCCCTGAAGCTTACACTAGTATTCATTTCCCTGTAGCAAAATACCTGACTCTGGGCTGAATGAGAAAGCACCCACAAATACAGAGTGCCTAGGTTGTACCAGAAATATTAGACAAATTAAAAATGGCAAAATGGAGAAGGCAGAGTGATGCAGGCATTATTTTGGATGAGAAACAGTGAAGAAACAAGCAATCCCTCTCTGTGTGCTATGGGCTAAGACACAGAACTTATAGAAGGTGGTGGGGGCCGAGCTCACACGGTTTCTGAAGTTCTTCATTACCTAAGATTCTGGGGCATTGTTATATGTGAAAGACCTTGGAATCAAAGGCCAATTTAACCTGAAGCTTCTTTCTGTCCTAGATAGAACAGTTACAGAACATTTTTCATCACATGTGTTGGACAGATTTGTAAATGTAAATTATTGTAATTCCTATGATCATGTGTTTACAGAAACACAGGAAGGATCATTCTGCATTGCCAGAAATTCACTTTAAGACCCTACCCAAAACAAAACAAAAACAAACTAACAAAATCAAATCCAATGTCTGGCCCTAATCCCTGGACCTATTAATATGTTATATGAGGCAAAAAGAACTTTCCAATTGTAACTATATGAGGGATCCTGAGATACATCATTCTTAGATATAGCGTGTCTTAGGATTTCTATTGCTGTGGCAAAACACCATGACCAAAAGAAAGTTGGGGAGAAAAGAATTTATTCATCTTACACATCCACATTGTTGTTCACCACCAAAGGAAGTCAGGACAGGAACTCAGAGAGAGTAGGATCCTGGCAGCAGGAGCTGATGCAGAGGCCATGGAGGGGTGCTGCTTATTGTGAATAATAAATAATAAAGAGGCTCCTTCCTCTTTGAAGAGTCTAGCTGTGTCAAGTACACACAAAGCCAGCCAGTACACATTGCCATAGTCTAATATAATCAAATGATGAAATAGAAAAATCTTTCCTAGATGTATTTAGAGGGAGATAGAATTGTAGGAGATGATCAGAGAGCTACAGTGTTGTTGGCAATAAATGGGAACATATGTCATCTATAGGTCACAAAGGACAAAGAAGTATGTTTTCTCCACAGTCTTCAGAAAGGAGCATAACCCCACCTGCCTCTCACTATAGTCCAGAGAGAGAGATAGCTATGTAGGACTTCTAGCTTACAGAATTGCAAAATAAGGCATGTTGTAAGCTATTACGTTTATACTAATCTGTTATAGCATCAGTAGAAAACTAACACAAATTTGTCAAATATTACATTTTCTAGCACTGATCCTCTTCCTACTAACTATTCGGACAGTTAAAGATTGAATGCAGAGCACAAATGTGTTTGACCTGGTCATCACTACTCTTCCCATACTCACTTATTCTACTTATTAATTGAACAGTGCAGTATTTTGGTATTCTCTGTTAGGATTCTGTGATCTAATTCTTTCCATCAAAGTCCTAAATCTGTTATTACTCTACAGTTTGAGTTAGTGGTTGATTAAAGCGTGCTTAAATGATGTAAAATTTAAAGATTGCATTGTACATAAGAAAACATTAAAATAGCCTTACTTCTTTATCGACTCCTCTGATCATTCACAACTCAAACTGGAAAAATTACTAGTTGACAACGTACATATGTAAACAAATGTAAATAGATGCACATATTTAATGGGTCCTCTATGCTTAGGAAGGGAAGAAATTTGCGTATGCCATCTATAGTATACTAACGTCTTTTCTGTTCATTTCATCACTTTAGTCAAAAGTTAAAATATAAGACATTTACCAACCAGTGTCTAATAAGTGTAAGATATCTTTCATGCACTTCCCCTAACCCACCCTCAAATGATTTTTTACAAATCTGAAATAAGGGTTTCAAATATTTCATTGTGGATATTGCAAAATTACTAAGAGACTGAGTTCACTGCTCGGAAATCTGGACGAAAGACAGCTAGTGAGGCCATATGAAATCTTAGGAAGGGAGCAAGCTGCGAGGCCCACCCACCTTGGAAATACATGTGTTTATCAATGCAGAGGAGGCAGTGTGAAAAGTAGCATAAGTATGGCCCCCAGGACAGACTCACCCACCTGTGTTTTTTATCACCCCTAACCTGCTTCAGTATGTACTTAGCCTGTTGAGTCTGGGTTTGGTGGTGAGAATGTGGGTAAATCTGTACTCTCTGTCACCCTCATCCACACTTTCCCTAATACATCCATACTGTGTTCTAATCACACCTGACAAACTCGAAAGGAGCAAGAAGTAAGGTAAAGGCACTATATGAAGATAAGTCATACACTTCCTATTCCCTCACCATAGCTCTTGCTTCTTTCAAGAAGGTACAAAGTGAGGCAAAACTTAACCTTCACAAAGGAAGCTGAAGGTATGAAAACAGAAGGAAAAAATTCACAAAGGATAATATAACTGACAGATTTTGTTCCTTTAGCATTTATATAAACATATTACTTGTTCAAAAGTTGAATTATTTAACTTATAGTAAAATAGTTACTACTTAAATTAAAAATATGATCTATCTCATAATTAGAAGTGGCTCTCTGTGGCACACTTTTGAACTACTCTTGTCTTCTCCTGTAACAAACCTCTTCCAGCTATTAGAACATTGCTTCCTTCTGCAGAGGTCAAGCCCATGTGTAATGTGAGTTACCCACTGATTTAGCTCCATTCTATACAGATACAAAGTACAAAACTCTTTTTCCTTCAAAAATAATAATAATCTGACTGAAACCACAATGCAAACTCTTTTCCTAACTGGCCAAGAGTGACCTCTTCATTATGCATTTGAGCCAGAACTTCCCTCAAAATCATGCATCTCAAGATACTCAAAACATCGTGTTCATTTTAATAATAACATCTGAGGAACTCCCCAGGCCATTAAGGCTACTAACATCTGAAAAGCCACCATACATCTGAATAGTGACTTTACTGTTGTACTGTGGGTCCTACCATCTCCGCTGTGACGGACTTACAAGTGGGCCCAAGGCCTCAAAAAGGGTGAATACCCAACAAGGGTACGGAAATTTTGCTACACCTATATAAAAATATATAAGGTAATGCCAAACTTGAGAGTTATCCATGCATTCCCTGGTTACTGAGCTAAATCAACAGAGACAGCCGTGATGAGTGCTTGGTCATGCAGAGAATGCATGAAAGCACAGAGTCCATGATCAGATTGACCCACGCATGAGCTCATGGGTCAATAACAGGACGATTCTGACTGAAATGGAACAAGGTGTGCTTAAACCTTAAGTGGAGGTGGCCTGGAAGAGAAAGGAGATTAGAAAAAATTGAATGGCTCATGAGAAAAGTCAACAGAAAACAACGCATGTAGATGAAAGTAGAAGCAGATACAAAAACATCACATTTTACAGAGCGTGGAGAAAATGAGATGAGTAGATATGTGGGAAAAACCTCAGTCTTAGCAAAAAAAAAAAAGAGTTAAAAAATCACAGCATTGAATTGTTGTTAGCTAATTTACAGCCATACAGACATCCATATCTGTGAATCATAGTGCTCACATATAATACCTGGGAAGCTATAATGAAAGTAAATCACTCACATACAGCAGTTCATAGAATAACCCTAGTCTGGATGTCCTGGAAGCAACTCACTTCACATTGTAAGGATGGAGAAAATTAATCCAGCAATCTCTTATTTTAAATTTATTGTAAAAAATATTCAAAAGAAGAAGAAAACATCATAGTACAAAAATTGTTAGTACAGACAAAAAACAAAATAACAACAACAAAAAACACCCAGATTCCATTATCCCATCAGCAAATGGCCGGGAAGTAAAGACGATACCTCCGTGACACAACACAAACAGCCTTCATCCGCATCACTGTGCAGGGTAGGAACGTGGCTGTCAGTGCTGGAGGAGATTATGTTTTCTGTCATCCTGAGTATATAAAACTATGAGTGTTGATAGTACAAACGCCAGCTTCTAAAGCAGTGGTTCTCAACCTTCCTGATGATGCGACTCTTTAATCCAGTTCCTCATGTGGTGACCCCCAACCATGAAACGATTTTCATTGCCACTGCACAATTGTAATTTTGATACTGTTATGAATCATAATGTAAATATCTATGTTTTCTAGTCATCTTAGTTGACCCCTGTAAAAGAGTCATTCCACCCCAAAGGGGTTACACCCCACAGTTTGAGAACCACTGAGCTAAATAAAATATAATTAATTTGCTCAAAAATGATGGCTGGAGGGTTTTAAGGTGGGCGTGAACGTGCATGATTGTGCACAAGGGCATGGAGGAACCTTCTCCCCTTTTCCTTCATCTCTGTTGTATCACTTGCATCTGTAAACAAAGATTTGGTTTGGGGAAAAACATCATTTCAGAGCCATCGGTTGTGGGAGAAACAGGGAGCATAGTAAAGGCTTCTCACCAGCACAAAATGCAAGAAAATATAAAAATGGTTAGCCTAACCATCTAAAGTAAGTCATGCTGTATTACATAGGGCTCTGTGGGCCTGGGTACACTCTGGGATCTCTCTTTGGTCAGGTTACACAGTGAACTCTGCCACGCTCCCTGGAGATGTGCTCTACATCGCTGGACAGCCTCGGTACAATCACACGGGCCAGGTCGTCATCTACAAGATGGAGGATGGGAACGTCAAAATTCTCCAGACACTCAGTGGAGAACAGGTAAACTTGAGATAAATTGTTCTGTGTCGTTTGCATGTCCTCTGTGGACTTTTGACCTAGAATTTAAAAATCCCAATTATTCCAAATCCATTATGGAGAAGGCTTTCTATTTGACTCTTTGGAGGGGTGTGAAGTAGTCATAACTTTGACGTCATAAGCACATCAGCTGGAATGAGGAAGAGATAGCTATGTGCATATATTAGATGTTGCCTGCAGTTTTATTCGAACTATACAAGAAATACTAAGATCTAAAACAGTAAGAATTATGAAAGGGTGGTTGCATGGAGCATTCACAAGAAGAAAAGTGGCTTTAAGTTATGATTGGTACTGGAAACTCATAAAGGATAAACTTCGTGCTGGCTCTAAGAGGGGTGATGGGAAATGGATGAGAAAAACAAGGGGAAAGACTTAAAATTGTGTCAATATTTAAGTGTCCAATTCAATGCATCAGGTAGGGAATGGGAAATTGTAAAATTGTAAAATTCTTTAAAATATACTTAAATATTAAAAGTTGTTTAGGAAACTGCACATAGAGTAGGCAAATGTCAATAATTTTAGTGCATTAGACTGAAAAGTATGTGTGACTGTGCTATTCAGTGTTTAGTTTTGAACAGTAATTTGAGTAACTTTTGTCTTTTTTTTTTCTCATGGTTTTATGGATTTTCTAAGCATTCCACAGAGTTCTTTAACTTCAGTCTGCCATTTGCAAGGATGTTCTGCTCTGTCTTTGGCAGGCAGATCTGAAATCGACCTTCCTCCTTATGCCATTATAACCTGCAGCCAGGTACCAGGAGTCACACTGAGGAGGTCTAGAAGTGACCCTAGTGTTAAAGTCCTGTGCCCCAGAGGAACAGTGTCCTTTTTGGTAGCATGGCCATAGCTCAAAGGGGCTCTGCAAAGGCCACTGCAGTCTGAGAAGCCACATAAAGAGTTTTCTTCCATTTCCACCCAGCCTCAATGCAGCATCCTATTCAAAGTTATTTTCACCCACATCAGTGTGTGTGGCTAAGCAGTGCAGGAAGGCTATCCTCAGCAGACTCCCGAGGCACCCCAGAGTACGGCAGAGGTTAATTTAGCCATATCTGCATTCAGAAACTCATTAACAATAAAGCAGCTATCACTGTAACTCAGAGGTGACATGCGAACCACCTGAAGTGGTTTATCAACATTATGAAACGGAAAGGAAAGAGGAACAGTGGTGTGAGTTGGTGATAAGTGAAGCTGAAGAATTAGAAAATGCTATTTGTTGTTGTTGACCACTGAAGTTTATTACCATTCTGAAGTTGTCTGCAAGTATAAGGGAATATAAAAATATGAAACAAACATTCTTATGGTGAGTAAAGGGGGATGTTGTGGATGATATTTAAATAATAATAATTTCTGTTTTAAGCCTGAGGTTCTTTTAAAAAGCTTGTGCCATGATTACAAGGTAACCCATTCTTGAGTTGGGATAATTAAAGAACATTAGTTATTATACTTAGACATGCTTCCTGTGACAACACAAAGTCTAATGACCAAAGCTGCTGGGAATAAAACTGAGGAAGTTGGGAAACTGTGGACCTCAGCAGTTCATGAACTCACTCTGAGATGCCGAGGACCAGTGACTCTGGAAATGAATGCCCAACAGTGAAAGGACTTGTGGATATTTTTTTTTGGCTTTTTGAAATGTATAATTAGTTCAAAATTATAAACTTTTCAAATGTCTGTGCAGTTGTACCTTAAAGGATCACGGAAAGAGCTTTTAAAATGCATCCTCACATTCATATCCAGCGATTTCTAAGGGCAGCCTGGCCAAGGAGACGATCAGTGCACAGTGAACACACTGGGGAAGCATCTCCATCTAGCCTTAGAGAATGCAGAGACGAGTACAGGCCTGACCTTTAGAGAAGGACAAAACTTAAGAGATGAAAGGAGAGAAAGAAACTTGCAAGGATGGATGAAAAACAAGTGTTGTTTATAGTAAGCATGGTAGCTTATACCTATGATCCTAGCCCTCTAGAGGCTAAGAGAAGAGAGTTGCCACAAGTTCAAGAACAGCCTATTCTATACAGTGAGTTCCAGTCCAGCCTGAGCTATACAGAAAAAGACAGTGTCTCAATCCCTCACATCTCATCCTATCCCCAAAATACCAAAATATGTTATACATGATAAAGAAGCAGAATTATAGAACAAAGATAAAAATAAGTCTATAAAGGAATATCTGTAAGAGGAACGTTAAGAATGTAAAGTATTTAATACAGATCAATATGTGAAAAGTGATTTGAGCATTTAGATAATGTAAAGCCAATTCTCCACTAAAATGGGTCTTTTTCTTTAAAATGTTATTCAAGAGGAGAGCCCCCGCAATCTTTTTCTATTTTCTATCCCTTAGAGCTGCTAGACACAACTTAGCCACTGTTGAGTAAGCGCTCATCAGAAACCAAGGTACGATGTCCTCTTGACTATGGCAGGAACACTCAGCCACTTCCATGCACATGCTGCACATGCCCATGGTACCGAATGCACACCCTGATGAGACCAGAAAGCCTCTCTCAATCTCATTCATTTTCTTTTTCCTTAAGAAACCCACTGTCGTAGTACTGATGGGATGCGTGGAGAAGCAAGGACAGTCATGAAGCACAATAGGAATAAAGGTCATGTCTTTAACTCCTAGACAGAAATCTGTCACCACTGGTCATCCTCAAAGCCAGGACCATGTCACACATGCCTACAGAAGATTTGACTTGCAACATTTTCTGTCTCCTGTTGCTGTTGACACCAGCCCTCACTACCTCTTCTAGACCAGGGCAATTAACAGAGTGGCAGAGTTTCACTTCCTGGAGCGCTTCTGAGATTTCATCCCCACTTGTCCTCTCTTGTGTCCTAGATCGGCTCCTACTTTGGTAGCGTCTTGACAACAATTGACGTTGACAAAGATTCTTATACTGACCTGCTTTTCGTCGGGGCCCCCATGTACATGGGGACAGAGAAAGAGGAACAGGGCAAAGTGTATGTCTACGCTGTGAACCAGGTAACAGCATTCGAGATCGGTGAATCCAGAAAGACCCTTCCCTTCAGTTCCCACTAATGCAGCTGGACTAACTTTCACTTGCTTGGGGGAAAAGAAAGATCTAAGAAGTTTGCAAGGCCCAGTCAATTTCACAGTTTCAAAAGGAACATTTAGAATCCTTGTAAACTACTTTCAGACCCCTCATTATGTTTTGCTTGAAAATATGAAATACGTTTTTTGTTTGCTTTTGTTGTTACTACCCATTTTTGTTTTGCCCTTTTGTAAAAACTGGAATATACAGGAAAAATATGGCAAATGCAAATGTCACTCACCTGGTACATAATCCTGCTCATAACGTATTCAAGAGCTCTAGCCTGCGTAGGTTGGAGGCATATAGACTTACCACGGTGATAGACAACGGTACCAAGTCCTTCCTGGGAGATAGTGTGAGTTTTGTAATGCTTTGCCAGGTGAAGGGAGATTTTGATTTCAATCCTAATTTTAAACATCATTTGTTTGGAGAAGTAATTTTTGCCTTCATGGCTTGTTTTATTGTTGTTTTTTAATTCTTATTTTATCTCATACTAATTATTTCAAATCACAAATTGCATACCTTTCTTTCTATCTCTTTCTTGGCTTTCTCCCACGTGTTTGGGAAAAGAACTTATGTGTTCTCTCTCTCTCTCTCTCTCTCTCTCTCTCTCTCTCTCTCTTTCTCTCCCTCCCTCCCTCTCTCTTTTTACAATAAAGTGTGTTCTTTGTTAGCATTGTATATGTTTCCCTCCACTCCAGACAACTTTTAAAGGTTTGCATTTTGAGCAGAGTAAATTTTGTCCTTGTCTTCAGTGGAGAATGCACAGTCTTAGCCAAGAAGCACACTGTCGGGAAAGCAGGGCTGGGGCCACAATGGAGGATTTCATTTTTAGTTCTTTAATAGGTCAAAAACATGCTACTAATTATACCCTAGGCTTCATTAAGAAGAGCCCGTTGGAATTCTGAGCATGCCTGCTTCCAGGGGCTCCTTTGGCATTCCTACTTTTTCCTCTATTTTACAGGTTTGCCGTTGGTATTCTAATGGTTATTTTGTAAGGTTGGTTCAGCATACTCTTAAAAACAGGCCTACTCCTCTGTAGCAGTGCTGGGAACTCTTAAGCTTTCTGTTTGTCTGCCCTCCAGACAAGGTTTGAATATCAAATGAGCCTGGAACCAATTAAGCAGACATGCTGTTCATCTCTGAAGGATAATTCATGCACAAAAGAAAACAAGAACGAGCCCTGCGGGGCCCGGTTTGGAACAGCAATTGCTGCTGTAAAAGACCTCAACGTGGATGGGTTTAATGACGTGGTGATCGGAGCTCCTCTGGAGGACGACCATGCAGGAGCTGTGTACATTTATCATGGCAGTGACAAGACCATAAGGAAGGACTACGCGCAAGTAAGACACGAGGTCCCCTTAGGCTCTCGCCCCTCCCTGCCCACAGCTTGCTACCTTACTTTGTCTTGCTCCACAGCTCCTATCTTCCTTTGCTTCTTTATTCTGACTCTTTGGGGAAACTAGGTACGATATTCTCCTGTGTTCTTTCTTGAAAGAATTAGTTAGCATTTTATGCTGTTGTCTGGTTTCTTTTCTGTGATTATTTGTCTGCCTTCTTGAACCTGATCATTTGAAATGATAAAATAAAAGATCACAAGAACACCTGGTGATAATGTGATTTGACACCTATGGTGTTTTTAACCCCAAAGAATAAGGGGGCAATAATAGTGTCATTTAGTCAATAAAAGAGATGAGATTGTGTTTTTTTTCTTATTCAGTACCCATACTGTTGTTTAACAAAATTATATTAAATTTATAATTATAAATTAATATTATATATTGTCATCAAATTAGTATGGGTTTCTGAGGTTTATAGCTTTTTTCTCAAGTAATCCTTCTTGGAGAAAATGTGAATGATTAATCTGGACCTGCAGGGGATTTCTGTTATTCTTGTTTTAAATTTATTGATAGTTAAGTAGTTTGACATTTATTGACTTAAACTATAAATTTAATTTCTTACTGCATAAAAAAATTCATTCGCATAAGTGTTTAACACATCATAAACAAAAGATGTTTTTTGAGAAGTTTTAATGTAATGGGCAGTTTCTATATAATCATATTTAGTTAAGCAATGAGTGATTATGAATAAATATATTATAATTCAACAAAATAACACTCTTTAGAATCTAATCCATGAAGAGAATCCAGACATTAGCTATTTATTTTTACATTTCAATGGTCTCTTTTATTTTTGTAGTCAACAGAATTCTCAAAACCTACTCATGTAATACTTTGTTAACTTTTTATAAGTTATAATGATATTAAATTAATAGTGAACAAAATAAAAGGCTTATATAAGTAACAACACTCCTGTCCATTTGACAAATAATTTGTTTCAGTTAAAAATCTGTGTGGGATTATATACTTAACTAGTGGCAGGCATTGGGACATTAACTATTGGGGCATTGGGGAACCAGGAAATACACACAAAGAGGTTTCTTGTATTTTGTTGCTTTGTTCTTTCAGTATGAACCCTGCAGGTTCAATGGATGGCATTTGGAGCAGAGAAAGATGTTTAATTGTTTAATGAAATAAATTGTCATAAGTAATGCATTTTTAAAGTAGTGGTAAATCAAAATGCAGCTTTAAACAAATTAACCAAGCAGTATTAGAGTTCGGTTGTTTTCAGAGGAAAGCGCTTTCCCAGGGAACAGACGAGGGTGTGTTCACCCATTTCCCAGGGAACAGACGAGGGTGTGTTCGCCCATTTCCGGAAATGCGCATAGCCCGGAACCAAGCAGCATCAGATCCTTCAGGACCGATGGCGCACATATCTCCTGATTTGTTTGCTGAAGAATTCTGGGAATATTTGTTAAGGAGACATATATTTCAACATCACTTTTTCCTATTTGACCTCTTCCTTTTTGTTACTTAAAGGAATCGAGAAGGAAAAGAATATTAAAGTTTAGGAAGGGTCTGTTAGTTCTGTCTCCTTGCCAGCAGCTTCTATCAAAATAGTATCTGCTTGGACAAACACTAAGCTACAGAGCACAGAAAGATCACTTTCCATGGAAGGTGAGGTGCATAGGTGCATACATGAGCCTTCAAGAACCGCATAGTCACGGTGCCTTCCTTACATTGGGGGTAGATGTGAGTGGAGATGTGTATTTTACGACAGTTTTTGAATTGTCCCATGCAATTGTCTGTTTGTCCTCTTGCATATGCAATGTGTTTTTTAAAGGTTCCAGGACCTTTGACTATATCTGTTTATTAGAATTGACAAAGAAGTGTACCTGGAGCCTGTTGCTCACATTCCTCTTGAGCAGTAGACAAAAGGACATTATACATCAGCGCCCCTCTCTCTGAGTCTCTGACCCTGACATGACAGTCTGGGCTGTAAGAAGGACGATTTCCTTTGGTACTATCTCTGTGTTTTCTCTTGCTTCCACTCAGGGCCCTCTCAGTCCCCCAAAGACCTTTGCTTTCAACTTTATGCACTAATCCAAATTCTCAGATTTACTCAAAACTATTTTGAATGGACTCTTCCGCCATCAACCTGTCTGTTGCGATTTTCACAGCGTATTCCATCAGGTGGGGATGGCAAGACACTGAAATTTTTTGGCCAGTCTATCCATGGAGAGATGGATTTAAATGGTGATGGTCTGACTGATGTGACCATCGGAGGCCTTGGTGGAGCTGCCCTCTTCTGGTATGTATGTTATAACATCTGATTATGCAATTGGCAGTGTTTTCCATGATTCTAGACCACATAGTATGATTAGAACTCTTGTCATATCAAACGTCTATTTCTTTTACTGGCAAGATTCAAGTTATTCAATGGATTGGTACACCAGGGAATCTCAAGAACACACGTGTGTTCAAGTTTTAGAGAACCCTTCATTAGTTTGCCTGAACCACAGAAATAGATACAGACCCTTTTGTGGCCTAGGTTTCATTGACAGCAGAACAAAGTAGACTTGGATACTGGGTCATAAAGACCAAGATTTTGCGAAACTAGGGGTGGGATTTCAACATCATACAGAAGGCAGGTGTTTGAGCAGATGCAGTCTGTGAGTAGATAGCAAGAACCCAGTTATGTGGACCAGACACCCACACCTCCATAAATATACAGCTGAGGAAGACAGGATGAGCAGGGTAGACACTAGGCAAGCCACTCTCTTGCCTAGAGAATCCTTATCACCCAAAAGGAGACTGGTCATGCACACTCACTGTTGGCAAGAAATAAACTACCTGAAACTCACCAAGTGTTTGTCAACAACCATTTCGAAATCTTAAGATAACTTTGCTTATTAAAGGAATTTTCAGGCAAATTTAAAGCCACTTAAAGGTATGATGTAGAAACAAATATTCCTTAAAATGTGTGATATTGGGGCTGGAGAGATGGCTCAGCTGATAAGAGCCCAGCTGCTCTTCCAGAGGTCCTGAGTCCAATTCCCAGCACCCACATGATGGTTCAAACAGCATCTGATATATGTATATACACAGAGCACTCATACACAAAATGTAAATAAATAGTTTGTTTAAAAAAGAAAGGCGTGACACTCCTTTCTCAGCACTTATGAGAATAAATGTGTGATCTTTATAGCCAGCAGAGCACCGTATGCAATGACCTTTCCTTGATATAACAAGATGGGCTAGGGAGATGATGCCATCAGGAAAGACGGGCTAGGGAGATGATGCCATCAGGAAAGACGGGCTAGGGAGATGATGCCATCAGGAAAGACGGGCTAGGGAGATGATGCCATCAGGAAAGACGGGCTAGAGAGATGATGCCATCAGGAAAGCTTTACCACACAAGCATGGGAGGAGGAGTCTACACTCCACCACAGTCGTTGAAAGAAAGAGCTCTCACCTTAAAGGAATGAACAACATGATTTATTCTTAAGCAAATATGAATGACCATATCCTGCCATTTCAGTCTCCCCTAATATCACGTTTCAATGCGGAAGTAGTTTTGTGGCATTTTACAGTAACAGAACAAAGAAATTGAGAGAGTGGGGCAAAAGACTTTGGTGGATACATCACAGTGGTGGTGACAGCAAATCAGGGGAAAGTTCTCTATAGGCCTCAGATGATGACATTCTTAGCTTCTGTGCTGGTTCGAAGCTGGTAGTCTGTGAAGTTAATAGATCCCCAAAGGGTTTTATCTATTAGTTACAGGATGTGAGTTCTGACACAGAGCTGGATGAGGAATCCGGGGGAAAGGGGGGGGGCTAAAACTAGGCCAACAGAAGGTCATCAGGCTGCGGACCCATAGCGTGGCAGCTTTTCCACACCACTGCCGTTTGCATCAGATAGTCAGTCTCTGCAGACACAGCTCCTTTCCAGGAACTTTCGCTCACACCACCCACATAGGAAAGGCAGGACAATAGATGGAACCCTGGTGCAGGAGAGGTGGGTAAACAGGAATCCCCCGGGGCCACTGGCCAAGTAGCCTAGCTGCATCAGTGAGCTGTTCGGAGAAAGACTGTTTTCAGAAAGAAGATGGAGGCTGATGGAAGGCGAAACCTCACATCAGTCTCCGTTCTCTGCATGCACTTCAGGCAAACAAGGAGGAAAAAAAAAACAGAAAAGAAAGCTAAAACTCTAATGAAAGAGAATAAATGCAAGATGGTATATGCCTTCGCTGCTATAGTAAATTGCCATTAAAATGTAAAGGCGGGTACTCTGGATGCTTCCCAGCCCAAACAGACAATGGGAAAATTACAGATTTTATCATGCTGCTTGGAACAGTGCATAATTTAAAACACGATTCTTTTTTTTGCTTGGAGTTTACTGTCTAATATTTCTGGGCCCAGGCGATCTGCCCATGAGTAACCGAAACCCATAGGAAGCCAAGCCATGGGTAAGGATGGGGGACTACAGTGTTTCTGATGATTAAAGCTAACTTAGGAGTTAAGACTCTCGCAGTGTCTCAAACATAGCTCTTCCTCCAAGAAACAAAAGCAAGGCTCCATCTTCAAGAACAGAGAGGTGTTCTAGTTTTGATGAAAGCCAGCTAGTTTCCTAGGTGTATTTGAACTGTTCCCAAATTGGAAGCAAGCTCAGAGATCCCCAAACACCATTTTGATTCTGAGCTTGCACCTGGCCGGTTGGTTCCATTTTAAGTCTTCAGTCTTTGAACCAAATGTCTAAGATGGTTCTAAACAATGGGGGTCTCCTAGGACATGAGATACGATGGTTTATGTATCAGGCAGTCATTAGAGAGCAATAGCCCGAAAGCACACAGTACACAGAGGAGACTGTCCTTTGATGCACTCTCACTGCCCTGCCCAGCTAAATGCTACCGTGTGTGAGTAATCCCATTGTTTATGCGTTTGCAGGGCCAGGGATGTGGCTGTAGTTAAAGTGACCATGATTTTTGAACCCAACAAAGTGAATATTCAAAAGAAAAACTGCCGCGTGGAGGGAAAAGAAACAGTATGCATAAACGCTACAATATGTTTTTATGCGAAATTAAAGTCTAAAGAAGACACAATTTACGAAGCTGGTAAGCATCATGATTGCAGCACGTACTCTGGGACAGAAGAGAATGTATTGGCTCCAGCATGAGGACCTCTCCTGAGCATCATTAACTTTTTTAGCTCCAAGCATTTGCCTTGTGAGCCTGTTAACCCCTGAAACCACTCTTCTAGGAGGAACAATTCTGGAACCTAGTAAATTCTGCAGCAGAAATTGCATGTTAGAACGCACTGGCCTCAAAATTCCATATTTTTCCTGTGCCTCCCCATATATTTATTTATATTATATACACTCTTCACATGGGGCATTTAAAAAGGCCTATAAATGAGATTGTTTGAAAAAGAATCCTCTCCCTTCTGCCCCCTGGTGGAGGAGACTGGTATTGCAGATGGCCTGACTACTTCACACCTAGTCCAAGGTTCTCAGTGGGACCGCTGAGATAAGGCCCTTGTTTTTAACCAGACTTATTCTGTGTGTGGCCTTTGGGTGTGTAGTGTCAATCTGTGTGTCCCCTCGGCCTTATGCTCTGAACTTTCTAAGGCAGTCTTCAATGATGTTGAAATATGTTGGGGTCAAAGCTATGAGGGCTTATTTTGTAGAATTTTATGTTTTGGATATAATCTAAGCTGGCATGTTTCTACAAAAAGGTAAAAATGGCCTTTGTCTATTTTTGTCTCTATTGAAACTAATTTAAGATCATACAATATCCCAGGCTGTTTGTCAACATTTCTAAACTATAAAAAATTATTTTGCACAAAAAATTTGTAAATTCAGACTTGGTAAATTTAGTAAATTCAAACCACAATTCACATGTATGTCTATGTGAGTGTGTGTACATGAGTACATTAAATGTTAAATGCATGGCCATGTAAGAGAGCCACTCCATAGGCTTTCAAGGTTATGTCCATGACCGCCTCTCTTTCTGCATCGTAGCAATATAGGTATTCTCACTGTGGGACCGTTTATCGATCCACCTGCTCAAGAGCTTTTTCTGTAATGCTAATTGGAGTAGGATCATGGGAAAGTCATTCCCAAATAAACATGTCTGTCCAATGTCCCTTCCTGTTTGTAGATTTGCAGTACCGTGTCACCCTCGACTCACTGAGACAGATATCCCGGAGTTTTTTCTCTGGAACTCAGGAAAGAAAGATTCAAAGAAACATCACAGTTCGGGAATCAGAATGCACTAGGCACTCCTTCTACATGTTGGCAAGTAAATCATGTATTACAGCTGCCTTATTCCAGGTTGAGAGGCTGGTGGGCACGGGTGTGTACTTGTCCCCCATGGTAGTTATTCGGAACTGAGAAATGATGAGTCAGAACTTGTAGAAAATTTGATGAGCACCAGACAGCTCTGGCTCCAGTCTGCGGACACTGACTGCAGCCATGTGTACAAGGTCAGCATATAAGCTGTGTCCAGGGACCAATGCTAAGGGGGAATGAACTAGTTTCAAACATTACCAAAACCTTCTGTATTATCTTAGGCATTTTAGCATTTGCTGTGGAACTGAATGGGATGCGGTGTATATCCCAGCAGCCCCAGAGTCTGAATGACTATGGGCAAGTCATTTAGTCTCAGAGGCGCTGTATAAAATATGACTCCTCATAGCTACCCACCTTAGAGGGCGCTGAGACAGCTCACAGCAATGTATATGAAGACCATTGTTTACGACACTAAAAATAATGGTTCTTACGGAAATGGAAAACATTAATCATGTTCTCATCATTTCCATATCTATGCATTGCAAAATTCCATAGGTTTAGATGTATATGAGTGAAATACAGGTGCATTGGATGAGTCTGTCCTTCTTAAAGCAAGAGAGATGCTTTCCCAGAAGTGAGTACTGGCAGGGGTCTCAAGGACAACAATATTTTTATTGTGTAGCTCAGGGGAGTATATTCAGACAGGGGACTTACTGGGGGGGGGGGACGACTCCAGCAAGTCCCTCTGTGGAGCTCTAGGGCAGTCACCTGTCATTCTGGAGCAGCCACTTCCCAAATATAACCCTTGTCAAAACGGAAAGCTATACCACTTCAGCAAAGCAAAGGCCTCCTGAGGTATGACGTCAGAGTCGGTGAGCAAGAAGGTTCCAGTAAACTAGAGGGGCAGAAGGATGCTCCAACAGAGTCATAGCATCCAACAGATCTGACCCCTCTGACAAATGTTATGTTTCACCTTGCAGGACAAGCATGACTTCCAGGACTCTGTGAGAGTGACTTTGGATTTTAATCTTACTGATCCAGAAAACGGGCCCGTGCTGGATGATGCTCTGCCAAACTCAGTCCACGAACATGTAAGATGAACTTACAATGTCTATTTGTGGACGTATTAAAAAAAAATAAAGACACATAGACACATAATTTAAATCAATTGTCTGTTAGAGAGAGGGAGAGGAGAAGAGAGAGACAGAGAGAATTGGACAATTCTAGACTTCTCCCAGTTCCTCTAACTTCCTTGCTGGGGTTGAAGGGAACTGTCAATAAACAATTGGAAAAGGCATTTGCCCTAATAAGCACTAAGGTATGAGACACAGTTTAGTGATAATGATGCGCTCATACTGGACCTCATTCTTGGACCACAGCTAACCCTTTGTCAGCAGGGTCGGTTCATTTCTGGCCTTTCTGGCGGAGGCCTGTGGTGTCAAAGCTTGTGACTTAATTACTGTTCTAATGCTATGCGGTGACATCATGACCAGGACAACTCTTAGATAACAAAGCATTTAATTGGGGGCTTGCTTACAGTGTCAGAGGGCTAGTTAGTCCACGACCGGCCATCATGGTGAGAAACAGAGAGGCGTTGTGTTGGAGCAGTAGCTGAGCACTTCCCATCCTTATCTACAGGAAGCAGGCAAAAAGGGGGAGAGAGAGGGAGGGAGGGAGGGAGAGCTTGACTTGGTCTTTTGAACCTCAAAGCCCACTTCCAATGACAAACCTTCTCCACCAAGGCCACACCTCCTAATCTATCACAGACAGTTCCACTAACTGAGGACCAAGCATTCAAATATGGAAACCCATGGAAGCCATTCTCACCTAAACCTCCACAGCTTTCGACATAAAAAAAAAAAGCAGAGCATATTTGCTTCCTGTGGGCACAACGTTGCCCCCAAAACAGAAGAGATGGGAAGAGACTGTTCTGTGCTGCTTCTGATCCGCTCCCAAAGTTCACTGGTGCACACACATCTGATAATGACTGAGGGGACAGAGAGGGAAAGCATATCACATGGATAGCCATAACGGAGAAAAGCTGTCAAGACAGAAAATCCATTTTCCCCATCCATCCTCCTTCCAAACTCCCCCACGTAGTTGCGGCTTTTAAGTCATGCCCTGAAAGATGGGATGATTTTCCACCCTGTTTGCAGTGTGGCTGGGTGAAGATACTAAGCCACTGAAGAGGCTGAAGATACTTGCTATTGTAGCTGAAACCAAAGCGCAGGCAGAGGTGAAGGTGATAGAGCATATGGCCGGACTCACGGGCCAGAGTGAGACCTGGGGTTTGGTGCCACCACCCAGATTATAGACGTTTTAAAGGACAGTGTGGTGCTGTTGACTGTTTTAATTTAGCTCAGTGGGTACCAGATGCATGCTGTTTAAAAACTACAGCCGCCGCAATGTGTTAAATGGTTGAAGGGAAACAAACGGGTACGGAATGCTGGTAGAAGGGGCCGCTCTTTAATGTGAGGAGGAGATGGAGAGGTGGCAGGGGACTTGGAAGATACAGAGGAGAGGCTAGGAAAGACATGTGTGATGATAGACTGGATCAGGGGAAGGTGAAATTTAAAGAGAAGAATCAAGTGAAGAAGTTTCCAGACACATGGCTAAACCATCTTCCTGCCATGACTTCTTCAATATTTTCTTCTCTTTAGTAGGAAGTCATTTAACTGAAGCTGTGTAGAGTTAGATCTTGGAGTTCTTGACTTGCAGTTTGGAAACTGTCCTTCATTCGGAGATAGATGCCAGTGTAAAATACCCATGAAATCTACCTCCTTTAAAAGTCTTGGAAATTAAGACTACAAGTCAACATTTATTCTTTCTCCTGTAAAGCCAGCAGTAAATGAAAAACCCCTTTAGACCTCAGCGGTGCAATTTTCTTGTTGCGATCTCTCTTCCTTGGGTGCTACGCCATTTCTGTTACACAAATTAATAGGTGGTTTTCAGTGATGTTTAACTACACTATGAAAAATCTGTGCCTGTGCCCATTTCAGATTCCCTTTGCCAAAGACTGTGGAAACAAGGAAAAATGCATCTCAGACCTCAGTCTGGACGTGGCCACCACAGAAGCCAGCCTGCTGATTGTCAGGTCCCAGAATGATAAGTTCAATCTCAGTCTTACAGTGAGGAACAAAAGAGACAGTGCCTACAACACCAGGACAATAGTGCAGCATTCCCCGAATCTGATTTTTTCAGGAATTGAGGTAAACTTGCTGTTTTTCATGCATTCTAATCATGGTTATTTAATTGAACCTCTTTTCATGCCACTGAACTAATTAATTTCATAACATTGATTTGAGAAGAGCAGAAAGGATGTTTTGTTAAGTGTTAGAATACACTAATGGCCATAAGTGTAAGCTTTTAAGGTATTTAAAACTATTATTTTATGCATGTGGTTATGTTGCCTACATGTATATCTGTTTACCATGTGTGTGCCTGGTGTCTAGCACCACAGAGGCCAAAAGAGGATATCGGATCCATGAACTCAAGTTACAGACCATTGTTAACTGCCGTATGGGTGCTTGGACTCAAACTCAAGTCTTCTGAAAGATCAGCCTAGAGTAGCCAGTGCTTTAGCCACGGGGCAATCTCTTTAGTCTTCAGCCCCCACCAAGCTTTTGTTTTATTTTTTTTTAGAGAGGCTTTTCTCTTCTTGTATTTAATATTTTAAGTACTTAAGAAAGATAGCTGATAATTCAAAATTTCTGTATTCGCAGAGTCATCAAGTCAATGAAATTGAAATTCAGTCAAATAAAACATATAATAATCAAAGCTAAAACCATTTAATAAAGACAGAGAGAGGAATTCATCTGTTGAAAGAAATTTCCATTGAGAAAATCAAGAAATTGTTTCTTCCTATGAAAAAAACTCGAGCCAAAGATTTCTTACTTTAGTCAAAGATACCTGTTAGATGACATGTCTTATTTTTATTTATAATAAAATGGTACATCTTGGCAATAACATCTGGGTATGCTGGATCATTTGTCAGTTTTTCCAAATTTGAATTTAGCTTTTATTCTGATTCCCCAATGTATCCCCAAGTTAAAATTTTGTGTATGACTAATTTCAAAGTATTTTGATTCACATTAAAATGATAATGCCAATGTGAATCTTTTTATTTATATTAAAAACCAATACCTCTAGGTCTAGGAATGAATTAAATAATGGATAATTTGCCTAGTATGCATGAGACTCTGGATTTAATCTCTAGAACTATAATACACACACACATTAATGTGTAGGATTAAAACATTGCTGTCTAGTTCCCATCAATTTCAATTGTTACTCTCATTTCACTCCATTTGTTCTGATATCGTTTGCGGATGTAGTAACTAAGATATAGGGATCATTTGTTACAATATTATTTTGTTTTTAGAACATTAGTTATGAATATGAAATAATTGCAGAAACGCAACATGTAAATGTAATGCAGAGAGATGTCTGTTGTTGCTGGACTTTCTCTGGAAAGGGAGTTATGTTAAAATGTATTCTCTCCAACTGGCTTTCTGGCCATAGCAGACAGGCAGGAATACCCATAGTGAATGTCTGTGGCCACGGCAGAGTTGCAGGAATACCCACAGTGAATGTCTCTGGCCATGGCAGAGAGGCAGAAAGAATACCTACAGTTCATAGTTGTTAACGTAAGGAGATCCTTGATCTTGTATTAAGGCCACTCTCTCTTTAGTTGTATTATGTGCTGGGTGGAGTCAGGAGGTGAGTCCTGGCGGTTGCAGGTTAGAACCTGGTTCTTGCTCAGGACTCCATACTCCTGCACCTACCTGTATGATGCTCCGCCAGTGCAGATGTATGGGCAAGGCACCCCTCATTGCAGTTTCCTGTCTTGGTGTTGTTGGTAATCAGTTACCATGACTACTCATGCCAGACAAAGGTGTGCTTTGCCCCTCAGGGACCCCCAAGTGATGATTTCAGATGTCCATGAACTCTGGAACAGGCAGTCCTTGATGCTGTGACTCTCCCAGTGAAACCAAGAGACAAATCTTGACAAAACAGTTGCTAACACATAGCTAGGAAAAATCTAAAATGATTAATATAAATATTCCACGTGTGTTTCTTCTCTACATCTTTTTATTTTCCATTTTAGGGGATCCAAAAGGATAGTTGTGAGTCCAATCGAAATATCACATGCAGAGTGGGCTATCCTTTCCTGAGGACAGGAGAAACGGTGAGAATCCTGGGTCAAAAAGTAGCCATTGCCAGTCAGTGGTGATATACTCAAAGACAAATGTGTAAATCCTTATAATGGGTGAATTGTGATAATACAGGCTAGACACTTTGGGAGCAAAATGCTTGCAGCCTGATAGTTTTCAGAGTATGATTCCCATATCTCTGTAAATTTCGTACCCTGAAATTTCATCCCCAGTATGACAGCAGTGGGAAGTGGTGCCTTAGGGACTGTGGCTTCACAAGAGGCTCAAGGGATTTGTTTGTCTCATCACATGACATACAGTGTCTCCAGAGCAGGCCACCCTTACACCCCAGCCTTCTAGTGCTTTCATCTTGGAGTTCCCAGACTCCAGAGCTATGAGAAGGAAACCTCCAGTGCTTATGAATTACATAAATTAACAATTTAAACTATGTCATTATAGAAGCTCAGGAAGACTAAGACATAATCAAATGCTAAACATTTAATAAGTCACATGCAACTACAAAGGCTAAATCAATAATAGATAAACAGATGCACCATTGTACATTCCTACCAGTAGTGAATGAGACCTAATTTCTCGATGATGATGATGATGATGATTGTTCCGGTGAATGTGAAGCAATGTTTTACTGTAACTTAGATTTACATTACCCTAGCAGCACGTGATGACATTTTGAGTAACTTTTTATCACACACATACATACATACACATACACAAACACACACATGCATACATGCATGCACACATGCATATATACACCCTCTGTCTTTGAAGAAATACCTGCTACTATACATTTTTATTGACACAGGGTTTCACATTGGAGCCCAGGCTAGTCCTAAGCTTACAGTATAGCCCAGGATATCATGAACTCTCAGCAGTCCTCCTGCCTCTGCCTCCTAAGTGCTAGGACTGCATGCATAAGCCACTGTGTCCAATTTTTCTCTGTTTTTAAATTAGGCTGTGTAACATGAGGGCCTGGTTGGTTTCTGTCCTCCCACCAGATCCCACAGTCATTAGGTCCCAAAGAAAAATCACACAGAGAGTCTGCATTAGGTTATAAACTGATTGGCCCATTAGCTCAGGCTTCTTATTAGCTCTTGTAGCTTATATTAACCCATTATCCCTATCTATGTTAGCCACATGGCTCAGTACCTTTCTCAGTGGGGCAGGTCACATCCTGCTTCTTCGGTGGTCCAGGAAGGAGTGCCGAGAGAGCTTCCTGCTTCCCAGAATTCTCTTATTCTCCTTGCTCTGCCTCTACTTCCTGTCTGGTTGTCCCACCTATACATCCTGGCTAATGGCCAATCAGTATTTATTTAAATCATGACTGACAGAATACAGACAATTCTCCCACACCAAGGCTGCCTTTTGTGCTATTACATTGTGGGTATTCTTCAAAGAGTCAACATTCAAGTCTCTTACCACTTAGTGTTTTTCCCAAGAATTAGATGATTTTTTTGCTTACACTTAGGTCTGTGATCCATGAGGAAGAATTAGGTGATGTGCATTGAGGGAGCCCAACTTACACATTTGGCATCTGAGTAGCCAGTTTCCCTGCACCATTCGAGGAAGGCATGGAACTTAAATATTTCTTCCTCTATCCAGCAGTTCCTTGTGCTTGTGATAAAAGCTTAAATCGAAATATTATCTTAGGTTCTACAAAGGGTGATGGGAGGAATTTGCAAGCAATTTCAAATTGAGTTTCATGCTTAGAATATTCTTGGGTTCAAGATACAGACTTTCGTCTAAGTATTTTGGGTTCATGTGGATATAAAGCAAGCATTTTTTTTTTGTAGTAACATCATTTTTTATTGATTATTTTAGGATTAAGATATTTTCAATGATTGTGGAGGAGATGGAGATCTTAGGGGGTATGAGAAGGCAGAAGGTGGGAGTGTTCAGTATGTACTGTACACAAGAGCATTTTATCATCATTTTATCAGGCCTGCATTTCTGCCATGGAGAATACGAAGGGTCAAGTACCCAGGCTAGGTGTGGAGGTTAAAGAGAGACAGGGAAAAACCATCCAATAAAGGTCCCTTTACTAGAATGGAGAGCAGTATTCCAAGGCAAGAGAAAAGCCTTCCTTAAAATAACTCACTATCTGTAGCAAGAGGCGCGTGGGACTGCTTTTGGTCCCAGTGGGCACCTGGCTCCCGCCGCCTGGTGCCTGGCTAGCTTATACCCAAAATAATTACATGGAAACTGTATTCATTTAAATACTGCCTGGCCCATTAGCTCTAGCCTCTTATTGGCTAACTCTCACATATTTGTTTAAACCATTTCTAATAATCTGTGTGTCATGATGAGTCGTGGCTTATGGGAAAGATTCAGTGTGTGTCCATGGTGGGGGCTCTCCCTAAATCTGTCCCTTTCCCAGTATCCTGTTCTCTTTCCCTGTCTATCTAAGTCCTGCCCTATCAAAAGGCCAAGGCAGTTTCTTTATTAACCAATAAAAGCAACCCAAATACAGAAAGGCCCTCCTACATCATTTCCCCTTTTTCTATTTAAACAAAAATTCTTTTGAAATGTAAATTAAGATTATATATGGGAGGGAAGAAAATTCCATATGTACAATGACACAGCTGTGCTAACTTCACAGCCCCATGCCATCTGGGACTTGTTGATTGAGTTCTCTGTCCTGCCCAGTCCTGCAGCCATTTAGTCCCAAATAAATACACCAAGGTCTACATTAATTATAAACTGATTGGCCCAGTAGCTAAGGCTTCTTATTAATTAATTCTTATAACTTATATCAGCCCATAATTCTTGTCTGTGTTAGCCACATAGCTTGGTACCTTTTTCCGTGAGGCAGTCACCGCTGCATCTGGGTCACAACTGCAGACTGAGGTTTTCTATTCCCAGAATTCTCCTGTTCTTGTTGCTCCACCTCTATTTCCTGCCTGGTTGTCCCACCTATACTTCCCGCCTCGCTACTGGCGACAAAGCATTTTATTAAACAAGAACAAGAAACAAATCTTTACAGGGTAAAATTATTGCCCCACAGCAGGGACTGGTGCCAATTGTTCACAAGCTATAACTGTCACAACTTTTCTGTTTAACATTAATCCTAAAAATATAATTTTAGGTGGTTTCCATTAATTCGGTATTTCTGGAATGTTTTTCTGGCCCTAATTTTAAATACTTCAATTGGCACCAAATAAGATTAGCTTTGAAATCAAGAAATACAATTTATAAGCTTTATGATGAGATCATTGGGCAAGAACAGACAGGTGATCTTTGATTTAAAAAAATAATTTACATTTTAGTGTGACTGTTGGTGTTCATGTACAGGCCCTGTGTAACAGGCAGAGCTTCTCAAAAGAGACCTGTCTGTATATGATATCTGTACCAGAAAAACACTTTCTGTTTTTTTCTTCAGTATTGTTTTAAGTATGAAAACTCTTAAAAACCAAACAATGTTTTTTCATAATACTTTATTCTAAGAGCTAAGCCATTTTGTGTTATCTTCTTGAATTACTATATAGTGATCCAAAAAATTTTACACTATCAAATTAATGAATCAAGTGTGTTTCCCTGTTTCATAATGGTGGCTAACATGCGTATTGAAGAGACTTTAATGATTAACATGCCACAAATATGTTCATTACTGGTATCTGGAAAATTATGGTGATAAAATAGGTAGAATGGTTCCTCTTGATTTGTGGCTTGCACAAATGCTTTTTGTTACTATGACTTGAGTAAGGTATTAAATTCAGTGCTACCACGTGTTTTAGCGCATTCAGACTGCTATAAAAGTTAGCAGGAATAGAGCAGCACACGCATGAGAAATCTATTTTTCATAGATACAGAGCTGAAAATCCCAGATCAAGACAATGTCAGGCCCATCATCCAAAGAGGATTTTTTTGGTTAAAAGATGTCTTCTCCCTGTATCTTCGGGGAGTGAGAAGGAAAGGCAGCTTTTTGGTACCTCTTTCATAAGAGCATTAATCCCACTCATGTGAATGTTCATGATCTGCTACCTGCCAAAAAAGACCCACCCCCTAGTATCAGAGCATTGATAACTAAGCTTGAACATAAAATCTTTGAAAAAATAAGGCATTCAAACTACAGCAATATGGAAAGCATACTACATACTCACATTTAGAAGTAAATGTGTATATTGTACCTGAGTATATGCATTTATGATGTAGTTGTATTTTGTAAGGTAATGTTTCTTAAGTAATTTTATGATTTCTATTTAGGTAGTGAATTTATATAAACTATGGTTTTTCCAAATTGATGTTTTTCTGATCTGTTTTTAAGATGTCTATTTTAATTTCATAGGTAACCTTCAAAATAATATTCCAGTTTAATACATCACATCTTGCAGAAAATGCAGTCATTCATTTAAGTGCAACAAGGTTAGTTTGTGTATGTGTGAACATATATGTATGTGTGCATATCATTACTTTTGTGTAATTGTATTATTTTACTTTGTAGAGTCACGGGCAGCTTCTTGAAGCTGGTATAAGATCAGCAGAAGTAACAGCCCATGAACCACTTTGCCTCACAAAAAATACCTTGGGAGTAATTAGCAACAGTAGGGGAATTCATACTCAAATACTTTAGCCTATTGGACTAAATAATTGGTAATATTAACTGTAGACTATCTTGTAATTACACATCACTTATATCTGCCAAACTGCATTTACAATCAACAGGAACTACTAATTTTAAAACATTTGCTAGCTGTCTATTAAAGTCAATTGAGTCATCACACAGACTTAAAATTTAATGATACCCTTTCATACTTCAATAAATTTTATGCAAATCGTTCGAGGCTTCTCGGCATTATCATAGAACACGTGCAAGAAAAGAAAGCCCTCTAAATCAACAGGAACAAAACTCATATGAAGTCACAGAGAGTGAGGCAGTGAGGCCGCATGCACATGGCCTGCACGGGTCTGCACCATTTCTACAGTGTGCATATGATGGCTTCCAGTTTAGTATTGTTTTCTGAGATTCCTGGGGGTACACAAGAAGGCTCTGCTTCTTGTGCCTTCTCTTGGGCTCTTTTCCTTCTTTGTTTGTTTTGTCCAACTCTTATGTGCTGATTTTTGTTTTGTCTTTTATTTTATTTTATTATTATGCCTTAGAGAACTTTGATTTATAATGAAAGACAAAAAAGGAATGGGTCCAGACAAGATGGGAGGTACGGGAGAACTAGCAGGAGTGCAGGGGAAAGAAACCATAATCAGGATACATTATGTGAGAAAAAAATCCATTTGCAAAAAGAGGAAAAAATAAATTAAAAAAAAGAAAAATAGGTGTCACCTTGAGTGAAGAATTTATGTTTTATTTTTGGGTTTTTTTGGATTTTTTTGCTAAGTTGAATTCAACCTGGTTTAAGAAAGAATATACTACTTATATTTTCTTTAAGGAAAAAAAGAATAAAAGACTAATACAGGACTTAAAGAAGGTTTTAACTTTCTGCTGAATGTGGTTTTCCACCAGAACATGTCCTGCGATGTCAAGTGGCTTTGTTGTAGTAACCCGCATGGCCCCTGCATATAGTCATTATTCCATAGATGGAAAATGAATTAACAAGTAATAAAATAAATTAATGGATAAACTCATTCTATTCAATTCAGTTTAGCTCAGCATCTATTTATTTGACATTCACTGTAGAAAATTAAGTGATAAATTGTCTATTTTGTAGATGAAAAACCAGGGCAGAGAGAAATTAAATGATGATGTAAAGGTACCAGTGTTCAAGAACAGCCCAATTCCCTTTATCTGGTCATAAAATTACATCTCTTCTCCATGCTTTGTTCATGAGTATGAGGTATATTTGTGTATAATGTATATGTGTAAAACATAATTAAAATTTCAAATATTATGAAAATTACACCTCAAATCAAGGAAATACATAAAAATTGAAATAGTATGCATACTGACTGCTCTATTTGGAAAGACTATGAAAGGCAAAAGAAGATTTTAGATCCTCAATTAGCTGTATGAGTCTAGCTGAGTCTCTGTACAAGGTCCTCATGTGTGATAAATTCAAACTAAGGTGATTTGTGTCCAAGTCTTTATACCACAGAAGTCCAGCAATCTCAATATTTTAATAATAAGCCTGTAGATTCTAATTATTTCACACAATTTTCTAAACATGGGTCTGAATCAGTGTGGTTTTCAACTCTAACTCCACAGTAGAATTATCTTGGAAGCATTAATAATACCTTTCTCCACTCTAACTTCTCGCAATAAAAACAAATCAAGAATTCTA